>UCOH01011892.1:0-28683 GCA_900474275.1 Synergus japonicus | reverse complement strand
ATATTATATTATATTATATTTTATATTATAATATAATTTATATAATTTATAATATTTTTAATATTTAATTTTTAATTTTTTTAATATTAAACAGGTAAAATTTGAAGTTGAGAAAATCATAAGCAAAGCAGTTGGTGCAAACTTGACTGAATGTGGAAATTTGGTAACAGCTTTCGAAAGAGAAAATCTTCTAGCTTTGTCAGAAACAAGTGTTTGTGTACTTAATATAATTGAAGATGCGGATGGATTCATTGAAAGCATTTTTAACAATACCAATACCTTTTTAAAAAATCTTATTTCTATCAAGGATGAAATTGAACTTTGTATAAAAGACGTTAAGGGGATTGAAACTGCTGCCAGAGCTACCTTCTGTGTTAACAAGGTCAGAATTTTATTTCAATTATTAATATGCAATTTACATTAATTCAAATAATTCATTTAATTCATTTAATTAATTAATTAATTAATTAATCAAATATTATTAGTTGTAAATAATTAATTGATTATTTCATGAATATTTCAGGCTTCAGTAAAGGGCACGTGGACAACCGTGAAACAAATTCCTTCCCTCCTCGGAGATATTGAAAAAATTACTTCTAAAATTGCAAATTCGTTGTCTGAAGTGACAACTTGTGCGACTGGAAAAGGACTTCAGAATTTTGACAAAAATTTTGCGGAAATTGTGCAAAAATTCACGAAATGTGTTGCAGCACAAAAGTCTGCTGTCTAGTGATATAATAAGGATTTTGAATAAAGTTTTATTATGATAGTATTATGATTTTATTATATAATATGCTAAAGTTATTAATTAATTAAATTATGATAATAATAAATTATGACTGACGTAATCAGATTTAAGATTTCATATTACATATTTTGAATAATGCGTAAAAAACACTTTTTATCTAAGAGTTTAAATTTAGCAGTAAAACATTCGTCGAGATTTTAAGTATAAATTCTAAATTTGCAAAAGAATCCAGACTTTATTTACGCATTAAATTGATAAAAAAAAGTGATTTACGAATTTAAGATGACATTTGAGAATGATCATCATTTTTTTGGTTGGATGATAAATTGAATTTCTAAAAATATCTCAGCGTTGTGTAAAATTACTTATAAAAATCTAATTTCTAAAGTATCATCAAATTCTGAAAATCTAAAGAAATCTCGTAAATCTCTTGAAAATCCAATATAATCACACTAAATTCTTTAAAATTTCTGGAAATAAATGTAAAATTACTTAATATATCATAAAATATCTTAAAGTGGCTTAAAATTACTTAAAATTTCTGAAAATATCATCAAATCCCATAAAATTAGAGAGCAGATTTTTAACAACAGTGTATGCGAGTATTTGGGACATTTTGTTATATGAATTTTTTTAGAGAAGAATTTTAGACGTTTCTAGGAATTTTAATGGATTTTGACAATTTTCAGGAATTTTAAAAGAAATCAAGACATTTTAATAATTTTCAAAATATTTTATGGACATTTAAAGAAATGTTATGAGATTTCTAATAATTTTAAGGGATTTTATGATTTTCAGAAGATTTTATAGAATTTGCAGGATTTCATGAAATGTATCGAGATTTCTAATAATTTTAATGAATTTTGAAGGACGTAAAGAGACTTTAAATGTTATCGTTGAATTTAAGTTATTTCCAGAAGTTTCTGATGGGAATATTAAGAGGTTTCCACAAACTGCAAAAGATTTCAAGAGATTTTTATGAGTTTTAAAATATTTTATGAGATTTAAAGGTTTTTAAAGTTTGTTAGATAATTTTATTGAGGGATTTTAAAAGAATTTCAAAGGTTGTCGTAAAATTTTAAGGTATTTTATGAGATTGTTCTGATTATTAAAAGATTTTGTAGAATTTTTAAGGATTTCATGGAATTTGATTAGATTTCTAATAAGATTTTAAGATATTTTAGATGTTATGAAATTCCAAAAGGTTTTTATGGATTTTTGGAGATTTTTTCGAATTTCAACTTGGATTTCAAGAAATTTCTGATTTTAATGGTTTTTTTTGTGGATTTTTAGAGGATTTTAAGAGGTTTCTGGGAGTTTTAAGTAATCTTAACGAATTTTAAGCGGTTTCGAATGTGTTCGTAAAATTATAAATGATTTGAAAAGGTTTCTGAGTGTTTTAAGGGATTTTCTGATCTTTTGAAAAGATTTTAAAGAATTATAACAATTTCATGGAATCTAATGAGATTATTAATAATTTTAATCAATTTTAAAGGAAGTAAAGGTACTTAATTAAATATTATCGCAGAATTAAAAACATTTTATCCAGTTTCTGGGACTTTTAAGATATCTTAACGAATTTTAAGGGATTTCGAAGGTTTTTTTGAATCTTTTTTTTGCGCCATTAAGGGTGTTGGACCAAAGTGTTAAGGTCAAAATTCTATTGTATATTTTTTTCAACGAAAATTAGAAATAAATATGTTTTCACTCTGTAGCGGTAATTTTTTTTCAAATATAAGACTGCGTACAGAGCAAAAAAATGTTTAATTACGATACTTTTTGCATAAAATGAGGAAATTAAAATCTGACTTTAAAATTGAGTATTTTCATTTTACTAAAAAATATTTGAATTAAATATTTTCTTGCTGTGTACGCATAATTCTTTTTAACAATTGATTAATGCTACAAAGGAAAAAAATTACAAATTAAATATTTTTTGAGTAAAACGAGGAAATCGAATTTTTAGATTAGACCTTGACTCCAACACCCTTAATTTGCTTTTATCTTTCACCTTCAAGTCATTGAAAAGCTAATCAGGTTTTCAACAACGCAATATGCCAAATTTTCGAGACAATGCGTTGAATCATCTTTTTTTAAAATAAGAGGGTGCAGATATCTCGATTATATAACTTCCTTAAATTTGGATTGCGAGATTAAATTCGGCTATAATTGACACAGGTGTCTCAATTTTTTGTTTACCCGTTAATTTCGACAATTGATACAATTTTTAGGTATAAAATGAGGTTACATTCAATATTATGTTTTTAAATTTTTGCGACAAACGACAAAAAACATGTCAAAATTCGTATTTTTGTTCTGTTCCCTGCTTCTCGCCGTTGTAAGTATAAAATATTTCTGAAAATTTTTTGAAGTTATTGTTTTATCAAATATTTAAATATCACGATCTTCAATTATTAAATATACACGGGAAAAAGAAATTGAAAAAAATGCCTGAATTTACTATTTAAAACAGTGATTTTAAACTTACTTATTTTAACTTTTACAAATAAAAAAGCAGGGTTTACAATTTTCTGAGGACAAAAAATTAAAATTTTAAATAGTAAAATTGACTAAATCCCAGGACCAGGAAAAATGTGTTCAGAGCACATTTTGACTATATTTTAAATGGTAAATTCAGTCATTTTCTTTTTCCTGTGTAATTGTGACACTAATATTTTTTTTAATAATAAATAAGGGTGTTCGTGATGCAACTTCAAGCGAACTAGGTACAAAAAATAAGTTTCTGGACATCAAAAATAAATTGCTTGCCTCGATAAATGATGCGACCAACGCAATTAACATAAAAATTGAAGAGGCCCAAAAGCAAGCTACCGAGATTGTACCAAAAATGAAAGAGTTTGCTGGGAAAATCAAGCAGTCATTTAGGGACAATTATCAAAATGTAAATCATTATTTCTTCTAATATCTTTTTTAACTGTTAATATTTAATAATTAGTATGTAATAATATATTAATTATTAATTATATTAATATATTATATTATTTTTAATTAGTATATAATTCTAACTAGAATTTTCATTTTTAATATTAAACAAATAAAATCTGAAGTTGAAAAAGTGATAAGCCAAGCAAACGACAAAAACGCAAATTCATGTTCGAACATACTTATCCCTTTGGAAATAGCAAGTTTACAAGCTATCAATGAAATAAGAAATTGTGGAGAGGGCAGAGTTACAGTTATACAGGGTTTCGTTAAAACTATTCTTAATTCTTCCAACAAAGTTTTGACAAATCTTATTTCTATCAAGGATGATGCTGAACATTGTTTAAATACTCCCAACTCCGTCATGTGTATTAACAAGGTGAGAATTTTCTTTCAATTGTTAAATTAATATATATGCCATTTGCATTAAAGGCGTTGGAACCAAGTGTTTTTTAAGCTCAAAATTCCATTCTCCATTTTACTCAACGAAAAATATTTGATTTTGATACTTTTTGCACAAAACGGAGAATTACATTTGAAGAATTTTAAGAAATCTTTATGCATTTTAAGAGATTTCAAATTTTTTCGTGAAATTCTAAAGAATTTTTAGAAGCTTGTAAAAATTGTAATTATTTTTGGTATTTTAAAAATGATTTTTAGGAATGTTAATTGTCCTGACCGAATTAAAAAAAATTTCAAGTCATATTTTATTTTTAAAAGATTTTATGAGATTTTTTTATTTTGAGGGTTTTTTTTAATTTTAATGCACTTCAGAGAATTTTAGAGAATTTCAACAAATTTTCATGATTTTTAAACGATTTTCTAAAATAATTGTAAAGAATTACATGGAATTTTAAATATTGTAGTAGAATTTTAAGATGTTTTTGAGAATTCAAAAAGATTTCAACGAATTTTAAGGAAATTCAATAGGTTTCCAATAATTTAAATAAATTTTTGTGCATTTTAAGAGATTCTGAAAATATTTTATGGAATTTTGAAGGATTACAGGAAATTTTAAGAGATTTTTAGGAATTTTAAAAGATTTCTTGGAATTTAAAAGTATTTCAATGGATTTTGAGGAATTTAAAAAAGATTTGTGAAAATTGAAAGGACCTCATGAAATATTAACAAATTTGAAGAGATTTTTAAGAAAGTTTAGGGAATTCAAAGAATTTTAAGGAAATATAAAGTTCCTTGAGAAATTTTGAAGGATTTCACGAGATTTTTACGATTCTCTAAAGATTTTATGAAATTTTAGGAGATTGAGTTGAATTTTAAAAGCACTTCATTTAATTTGAAGAGATTATTAAGGAATTTTAGGGAATTCAAAGAGTTTTAAGGAATTTTAAAGTTCCTTTGGAAATTTTAAAGGATTTCACGACATTTTTGTGATTTTCTAAAGATTTTATGGAGTAACGACGAGATTTAGATGAATTTTATAATGACTTCATGAAATTTTAAGAGATTTTTAAGGAATTTTAGGGAATTCAAAGAATTTTAAGGAATTTTATAGTTCTATGGGAAATTTTAAAGGATATCACGAGATTTTTATGATTTCTTCAATATTTTGTAGAATTTCAGTGAATTTTAAAGAATTTCACACGACTTTTATGATTTATGAACGATTTTGTAAAATAATTTTAAAGAATTTCATGGAATTCTAAATATTGTAGTGGAATTAAAAATATTTAAAGATGTTTTCAGGAATTTCAAAAGATTATAATTGAAAATTTTTTATACTTTTTTAATACTTTTCTGAACTTCAAAATTCAGTATTTTCATTTTACTTAAAAAATACTTGAATTAGATATTTTCTTGCTATGTACGCATAATTCTAGTTAAAAATTGATTAATTCTACAGAGGGAAAAAATTCCAAATTTAATATTTCTTGAGTAGAATGAAGAAATCGAATTTTTAGATTAGAACTTGCCTCCAACACCCTTAATCAAATATTCAAATATTATTATTTGTAAATAATTAATTGATTATGTCATAAGTATTTCAGGTTGCAGAAAAGGGTGCATTGGCTAATACCAAAGAAGTTCCTTCCCTTCTCTTAAATATTAAACAAATTACTAGTCAAATTTCAAATTCGAATACTGATTTTACTGCTTGCATGGTTGTAAAGGATATTCAGAATTTGGAAAAAACTGGATTGGTAAAAACTGGTTTGGAAGTCGTGCAACAAGTCAAGAAATGTGTTTTGTTAAACAAAGCATGAAAGTATTATGATTTTGTTGTAATTTTTAAGAAATTAATTAAATTAAAGTAATTAGAGAATTTAAAATTGTATAAGAAAACAAATCGTACGTTCCGAGACTAAAAATAAATTTTTTTGAAAAAAAAAACAAAAAATTAATTTATTTAGAGCTGTGAATAAAATATAAAGAAACCATATAATAATATTTAAAATTATATTATGAATAATGCGTGAAAAGAAACACTTTTTATCTATAAGTTTAAATTTAGCAGCAAAACATTCGTCGAGATTTTAAATAATTCGAAATTTACAACAGACTTTATTTACGCTTTTTAAAAAGAAATCAAGAAATAAAATAATAAATTAAAATAACTTTTAAAATATTTTATGGAATTTTAAAGAATTTTGTGCAATTTTATGAGATTTCTAATAATTTCAAAAGATTTTAAGAAATTTTTCGGATTTTTAAAAGATTTCATGGAATTTTTAAGAATTTCATATGGAATTTGATGAGATTTGTAATACTTTTAATAAAATTCATGAGATTTTTATGACTTTTAAAATATTGTATGGAATTTAAATGATTTTAAAACGTTTCAGGGAATTTTTTTGTGGGATTTCGGGAGGTTTTTATTATTTTTGCTTCCTGATAGAGGAAGCTTTGTAGTGGTGACAAAATCCAGTTTCCTAAAAAAGGTTTTTTTGAACATATTTCAAGGGCAATATATCCAGTATGATATCCTGAAAAATAGTTCGGATGTATGGATGTGTGTGTGTGTGTGTGTGTGTGTGTGTGTGTGTGTGTGTATGTATGTATGTATGTATGTCACGATCCTGCAATATCTTGAAAACGCGTAGAGATAAATTGATGAAATTTTGTATAGTTATTTAACTATATACCTAGTTGAATTTCTTTTAAGGGTTTAACAAAGTATTGAATTTTACAAGTTTTATGTACTTTTATAATTAACTTTAATTTCGAGAGATTCATGATTTTAATCGTTTTCTTTTTTATATTTAGGGGATTTCAAGATATCTTAACGAATTTTAAGGGATTTCGAAGGTTTTTTTGAATCTTTTTTTTGCGCCATTAAGGGTGTTGGACCAAAGTGTTAAGGTCAAAATTCTATTCTACATTTTATTCAACGAAAATTATAAATAAATTTTTTTTCGCTGTGTAGCGCTAATCTTTTTTCAAATACAAGACTACGTACAGAGCAAAAAAATATTTAATTTCGATACTTTTTGCATAAAATGAAGAATTCCAAATTTTAACTTCAAAATTGAATATTTCCATTTTAGTTAAAAAAATATTTCAACTAAATATTTTTTTGCTCTGCACGGAAAATTCTATTTAACAATTGATTAACGCTATAAAGGGCAACAATTCCTAATTAATTATTTTTTGAGTAAAATGAGGAAATCGAATTTTTAGATAAAAACTTGGCTCCAACACCCTTAAGATGAGAGGCTGCAGATATCTCGAATATGTAACTTCTTTAAATTTAGAATGCGAGCTTAATTCGGTTATAATTGACACAGGTGTCTCTATTTTTTTTTTTACCCATTAATTTCTAAACGTGATGCAATTATTTAGTATAAAAAGAGGTAGCTTATTCAATATTATTTTGTTTTAATATTTTTGCGATAAACGACAAAAAACATGTCGAAATTCGTATTTTTGTTCTGTTCCCTGCTTCTCGCCGTTGTAAGTATAAAATATTTCTGAACATTTTTTGAAGTTATTGTTTTATCAAATATTTAAATATCACGATCTTCAATTATTAAATATACACGGGAAAAAGAAATTGAAAAAAATGCCTGAATTTACTATTTAAAACAGTGAAAATGTGTCTTTTTCCTGGAATTGAGTAAGTTTTACTATATTTCACATTGTAACTTTTACAAAGAAAATAGCAGGGTTTACAATTTTCTTAGGAAAAAATTACAATTTTAAATAGTAAAATTGGCTCAATTCCAGGACCAGGAAAAATGTGTTCAAAGCACATTTTGACTATATTTTAAATGGTAAATAGAGCCATTTTCTTTTTTCTGTGCAATTTGTGACACTAATATTTTTTTTTAATAATGAATTAGGCTGTTCGTGATGCAACTTCAAGCGAAGAGGGTACGAAAAATAA
This sequence comes from Synergus japonicus, assembly GCA_900474275.1. Lineage (NCBI taxonomy): Eukaryota > Metazoa > Arthropoda > Insecta > Hymenoptera > Cynipidae > Synergus > Synergus japonicus. Next base: position 20,650 of record UCOH01011892.1, on the reverse strand, counting down.
TTTTCTGGACACTCAAAATAAATTGTTTGGTTCGATAAATAATGCGACCAAGACAATTAACAGCAAAGTTGAAGAGGCCCAAAAGGAAGCTGCCGAGACCATTCTAAAAGTGAAAGAGTTTTCTCGGAAAATCAATCAGTCAATTAAGGACAATCATCAAAAAGTGAAGCATTATTTCTTTCAATATATTTTTTAATTGTTAATATTTAATAATTAGTAAATAAAAATATACTAATTATTAATTATATTATATTATTTTTAATTAGTATATAATATTAATCCCAATTTCTTGATACTTTTCTAACTAGAATTTTCATTTTTAATATTAAACAGGTAAAATCTGGAGTTGAAAAAGTGATAAGCCATGGAACCGGTGAAAACGCGACTATATATTCGAAAATACTAGTTCCTTTCGAAAAAGCAGGTTTAGAAGCTATCAATGAAGTAGAAAATTGTGCAGAGGCCAGAGTTAGAGTCATAGAGGATTTCGTTAAAAGTATTCTTACCCATTCCAACAAAGTTTTGACCAATCTTATTTCTATCAAGGATAAGGTTGAACTTCATGCAAAAGACTTTAATCCCAAGACTGTCGTGTGTGAAAAGGAGGTGAGAATTTTATTTCAATTATTTAAATCAATATATGCCATTTGCTTTAAGGGCGTTGGATCCAAGTGTTTTTTAAGCTCAAAATTAAATTCTCCATTTTACTCAAAGAAAATTGTAGATAAATATTTATATACATATTTTGTATTTTTTCGCTCTGTAGCGCTAATCTTTTTTCAAATATAAGACTGTGTACAGAGCGAAAAAATATTTGATTTTGATACTTTTTGCATAAAATAATAAATTCAATATGTAAGGTGTGTTAAGTTGGCACAACACTATTGTCAGATTAACATATAAACTATATCATAATTTAAAGCTCATTTAATGCCCTATTCCGAAATTTAATGCTCAACGTTTATTATTAAAAAAAGCTGATTGCGCTAGCTTAACGTTAAGCTGGCACCACCGTACTAACCCGTAAAAAATTAAATAACGCATTTTTAATAAGGCCATAATTTCAGGCTCATTTAAGGCTCTAGAAATATCAAAGAACGGAAGTTGTCCGATCTTTTGATTATTAGTTTTTTAAAAAAACAAATATGTGTTGTGCCAACTTAACGTTGTGGAAAATCCAAGAATGAGTGAATCAAATCAAATTTTACGTCGTGCATAATTTAAGGCTCATTTATGAGTCTGGAAATATGAAAAGAATAAATGTCAACACATTATATATATATATAATTTGATTTTATTAATTTCTTCTTGGATTTTCCACAACGTTAAGCTGGCACAACACGTATTTGTTTTAAAAAAAAACTAATAATCAAAAAATCGGACAATTTCCGTTCTTTGATATTTCTAGAGCCTTAAATGAGCCTTAAATGTTGGTATTAGAAACGAGTTGTTAAAATGAATTTTTCGAGAAATTGTTTAAACAATTGTTGTTTAAACAAATTTTTTTCAACTTTTCTCTCGATATTTCTGGAGCCTTAAATGAGTCTTAAATTATGCCAGAGGTAAAATTTGACTTGATTCACTCATGTTTGGATTTTCCACAACGTTAAGCTGGCACAACACATATTTGTTTTTAAAAATAACTAATAATAAAAAAATCGGACAACTTCCGTTCTTTGATATTTCTAGAGCCATAAATGAGCCTGAAATTATGGCCTTATTAATAATGCGTTATTTAATTTTTCAACGAGTTTTACAGGTGGTGCCAGCTTAACGTTAAGCTAGCGCAATCAGCTTTTTTTAATAATAAACGTTGAGCATTAAATTTCGGAATAGGGCATTAAATGAGCTTTAAATTATGATATAGTTTATATGTTAATCTGACAATAGTGTTGTGCCAACTTAACACACCTCAAAATGTATGGCCACATGTCAGAAAAATGTGTGAGGAACAAAATTTGTCAGGAAAATGCGAGTGTCAGGGAAAAAAGTAATTGCCATTTTATGTTCACTATGTTATTTTTGTCGTATTAGATATATAATTTTTATAATTTATTTAAGAAATTTTAGAAACTATCCAAAGATTTCGAAGGATTATAAATAATTTCCAGGTATTCTCTGAGAATCTCTAGGTTTCTTGTGATTTCCAGTTATTTCCAATAATTTTAAAGGATTTTAAGAGGTTTTTAGGGATTTTAAGTGATTACAAGAGGTTTGTGTAATAATTAGAAAATTTGGTTGAATTTTAAAAGGATTTAATGAAATTTTAGAGATTTTTAATGAAGTTTTAGAAATTGAAGTAATTTCAAGGAATTTTAAAGTTTCTTGAGAAATTTTAAAGGATTTCACGAGATTTTTATGTTTTTCTAAAGATTTTGTGGAATTTTAGGGCATTTTGAAAAGTTTTCAAAAGTTATAAAAATTTTTTACGTCCTTTGAAGGATTTAAATGCTTTTCGTGGAATTCTAAAGGATTTTAAGAATTTTGTAAAAATTGTAGGTAAATTTAATATTGTAATGGAATTTCACGATATTTAAAGATGTTTTTAGAAATTTCGAAAGCTTTCAGCGAATTTTAAGGGATTTCAATAGGTTTTCAATAATTTTAAGAAATTTTTGTGCATTTTAAGAGATTCTGAAAAAATTTTATGGAATTTTGAAGGATTACAGGAAATTTTAAGAGATTTTTAAGAATTTTAACAGATTTTGAAGTTTTACTTGGAATTTAAACTATTTCAAAGGATTTTGAGAAATTTAAGAAAGATTAGTGAAAATTAAAAGGAGCTCATGAAATAGTAACAAATTTGAAGAGATTTTTAAGGAATTTTAGGGAATTCAAAAATTTTAAGGAATTTTACAGTTCCTTAAAAAATTTTAAAGGATTTCACGTAATTTTTATGATTTTCTAAAGATTTTATGGAATTTTGAAAACCTTTCAAATATTATAAAAGTTTTTTTACGTATTGTAAGGGATTTAAACGATTTTCGTGGAATTGTAAAGGAATTTAAGAAACTTGTAAGAATTTTAAGAAATTTTAATTATTTTAAAGTGATTTTGAAAAATTTTAATTTTCCTTATGAAATTTTAGATGATTTCACAAAATTTTTATGATTTATAAAAGATTTTGGAGAAGTTTAAGAAATTTCAAGAGGCTTTCAAGAATTTTCAGAAATCTTTACGTATTTTAAGGGATTTTAAAGTTTTTCGTAGAATTCTAAAGGATTTTAAGAAACTTGTAACAATTGAAAGTAAATATGACACTTTAAAAATGATTTTAAGGAATTTTAATAGTCCTCATAGAATTTAAAAAAATTTTAAGTCATTTTTGATTTTAAAAAGATTTTATGAGATTTCATATTTCAAGAGTTTAGGGAATTTTAAAGAATTTCATGAGATTTTTATGATTTGTAAACGATTTTGTAAAATAATTGTAAAAAATTTCGTGGAATTTGTAGTGAAATTTCAAAGAAATGTAAAGATTTTTTTTAGGAATTTCAAAACTTTATTATTGAAAATTTCTATGGATTTTCAATACTTTTCTGTCAGGGAAATTTGTCTGAAAGGCAGAGAAATGTCAGGGAAATTGAAAAATTGAATCTTGTGGTCACTCTGAACTTCAAAATAGAATATTTTTAGTTTACACTCATCTCCCGGTCGAGGACACTTTTCACGCTTGGCTGATTCTACGTCCTCCCCGAGCGTCCCTCGACAGCCTACACTGAATAGCTCGAGCTATTTTAATCCCATCCGATGGAGGGCACTCGACCCCCGAGCGGTGCCCTCGATCGGGAGATGAGTGTACTTAAAAAATACTTAAAATCAATTTTTTTCGCTCTGTACGCATAATTCTAGTTAAAAATTGATTAATTCTACAGAGGGAAAAAATTCCAAATTTAATATTTGTTGAGTAAAATGAAGAAATTGAATTTTTCGATTGTGGAACTGGGCTCCGACACCCTTAATCAAATATTATTATTTGTAAATAATTAATTGATTATTTCATGAATATTTCAGAGTGAAGCAATAGGCGCAGTGACTAGCATCAAAGAAGTTCCTTCCCTTCTCTCACATATTGAACAACTTACTTCTAAAATTTCAAATTCGATGAATGATTTTACAGCTTGCTTACTTGTTTGGTAAAAACTGGTTTGGAAATCGTCCAAAAAGTCAAGGAATGTGCTTTAAAAAAAAAGCATCATAGTATTATGATTTAGTTGTAATATTCGATATGTTAAAATTATAAATGAATAAAATTATAATAATTTAAAATTGTATAAGAAAACGAATCCTATGTTCCGAGACTAAAAATAACTTTTTCTGAAAAATGACAAAAATTGAATTTATTTAAAGCTGTGAATAGAATATAAAGAAACCATATTATGATATTTAATATTATTATGAATAATGCGTATAGAAACACTTTTTATCTGTAAGTTTAAATTTAGCAGCGAAACATTCGTCGAGATTTTAAATAATTCGAAATTTACAACAGACTTTATTTACGCTTTTTTAGAAGAAATCAAGAAATAAAATAATAAAATAAAATAAAATTTTTTATACGCTAAAAAAAAGAGCTTTTTTTGAACATTTTTTTTTGTTTTGAGTATATCATGAAAGATATGGAAATAAATATTTTTAGGTATGATAGAATATGTCTTAAAGTACATAAAAAATTTTTTTTTTATTAACTTTATTCCATGTTTATATTAAACGGTACCAGGGATATCTCGGTAACGGCTAGCTGAAAAAAACGAAAAAAAAACAAAATGGGTTTACTTCAGTATTACTAAAACTAGGTCTGTTGCCTATAATAATTAATATTTATGAAAAAATAACAAAATGGCGGACAAAATTTTTTAAAAAATGCATTTTTTTCACTGTTTTTTTGTATAAAAAAATTAGTAAAAATGTTATTTTTTAATATATTATAGGCAACAGACGTAGTTCAATATGTGTAGAATGTGTGATTTAAATTTTATAAGGATCAGTCGAATAGTTTTCATAAAATCCTTGGTACCGTTTTAAAAACGCGTTTAAAACAATAACATTGCAATAAAATAAACAAAAAAAACAATTTTTTTTACGTATTTTAAGACATGTTTTATCATGCCTAAAAATATTTATATCCATATCTTTCTTGACATACTCAAAAAAAAGTTTAAAAATAGCTCTTTTTTTAAGCGTATAAAGTAGAATAACCCCTTAATAATTTCAAAAAATTTTAAGAAATTTTTCGGATTTTTAAAAGATTTTATGGAATTTTTCAGAATTTCATATGGAATTTGATAAGATTTATAATACTTTTAATAGAATTCATGGGATTTTTATGACTTTTAAAAAATTGTATGGAATTTAAAGGATTGTAAAGCGTTTCAGGGAATTTTATTGTTGGATTTCAGGAGGTTTTTATTATTTTTAAAAAATTTTGTAGAATCGACAAAGATTTCGAAGGTTTTCATAAAATGTTAAGGGTTTTGAAGAGATTTTACTAATTTTTCAAGGATTTTGTAAAGTTGTTAAGGATTTCATGGAATTTGATGAGATTATTAATAATTTTAATGAATTTTAAAGGAAGTAAAGGCACTCCATTAAATATTATCATAGAATTTAAAAAATTTTATCAAGTTTCTGGGAATTTTAAGAGATTTTCTATACCTGCATATCTAGGATTTTTAAAAGATTTTTTAGAATTTTTCAGGATTTCATGGAATTTCATAAGGTGTCTAAGCATTATGAGAGATATAAAATTTTAAGAAATTCAAAGAGACTTTTAATAATTTTTAGATATTTTTGCGAATTTTAACTTTAATTTCGAGAGATTCATGATTTTAATCGTTTTTTTTTTTTTAATATTTAGGGGATTTCAAGATATCTTAACGAATTTTAAGGCATTTCGAAGGTTTTTTTGAATTTTTCTTGCGCCATTAAGGGTGTTGGACCAAAGTGTTAAGGTCAAAATTCTATTCTACATTTTATTCAACGAAAATTATAAATAAATATTTTTTCGCTGTGTAGCGCTAATCTTTTTTCAAATATAAGACTACGTACAGAGCAAAAAAATACTTAATTTCGGTACTTTTTGCTTTTTGCATAAAACAAGGAAATCAAAATCTGACTTTAAAATTGAGTATTTTCATTTTACTAAAAAATATTTGAATTAAATATTTTCTTGCTGTGTACGCATAATTCTTTTTAACAATTGATTAATGCTACAAAGGAAAAAAATTACAAATTAAATATTTTTTGAGTAAAACGAGGAAATCGAATTTTTAGATTAGACCTTGACTTCAACACCCTTAATTTGCTTTTATCTTCCATCTTCAAGTCATTGAAAAGCTAATCAGGTTTTCAACAACGCAATATGCCAAATTTTCGAGACAATGCGTTGCATCATCTTTTTTTAAGATAAGAGGGTGCAGATATCTTGATTATATAACTTCCTTAAATTTGGATTGCGAGATTAAATTCGGCTATAATTGACACAGGTGTCTCAATTTTTTGTTTACCCGTTAATTTCGAAACTTGATACAATTTTTAGGTATAAAAAGAGGTTACATTCAATATTATGTTTTTAAATTTTTGCGACAAACGACAAAAAACATGTCAAAATTCGTATTTTTGTTCTGTTCCCTGCTTCTCGCCGTTGTAAGTATAAAATATTTCTGAACATTTTTTGAAGTTATTGTTTTATCAAATATTTAAATATCACGATCTTCAATTATTAAATATACACGGGAAAAAGAAATTGAAAAAAATGCCTGAATTTACTATTTAAAACAGTGAAAATGTGTCTTTTTCCTGGAATTGAGTAAGTTTTACTATATTTCAAATTGTAACTTTTACAAAGAAAATAGCAGGGTTTACAATTTTCTTAGGAAAAAATTACAATTTTAAATAGTAAAATTGGCTAAATTCCAGGACCAGGAAAAATGTGTTCAAAGCACATTTTGACTATATTTTAAATGGTAAATAGAGCCATTTTCTTTTTTCTGTGTAATGTGTGACACTAATTTTTTTTTTTTTAATAATGAATAAGGCTGTTCGTGATGCAACTTCAAGCGAAGAGGGTACGAAAAATAATTTTCTGGGCACTCAAAATAAATTGCTTGGTTCGATAAATAATGCGACCAAGACAATTAACAGCAAAGTTGAAGAGGCCCAAAAGGAAGCTGCCGAGACCATTCTAAAAGTGAAAGAGTTTACTCGGAAAATCAATCAGTCAATTAAGGACAATCATCAAAAAGTGAAGCATTATTTCTTTCAATATATTTTTTAATTGTTAATATTTAATAATTAGTATATAAAAATATACTAATTATTTATTATATTATATTATTTTTAATTAGTATATAATATTATACCCAATTTCTTGATACTTTTCTAACTAGAATTTACATTTTTAATATTAAACAGGTAAAATCTGATATTGAAAAATTGATAATAAGCCATGAAACCGGTGAAAACGCGACTGAATGTTCGAAAGTACTTGTTCCTTTCGAAAAAGCGGGTTTACAAGCTATTAATGAAATAGAAAATTGTGAAGAGGCCAGAGTTCAAGTTATAAAGGGTTTAGTTCAAAGTATTATTACTTCTTCGGCCAACGTTTTGACCAATCTTATTTCTATCAAGGATCATGTTGAACTTTGTGCAAAAGACTTGAAAAACATTTTAAATGCTCCCAAAGCTCTCTTGTGTATTAACAAGGTAAGAATTTTATTTCAATTATTGAATTAAGATATGCCATTTGTATTAAGGGCGTTGGATCCAAGTGTTTTTTAAGCTGAAAATTCCATTCTCCACTTTACTCAACGAAAAATATTTGATTTTCATACTTTTTGCATAGAATGAAGAAATCAAAATATAACTTCAGAGTGGCCACATTTCAGGAAAATGTCAGAGAAAATAGAAATTGAAATTTATGTTAACTATTTTATTTTTGTCGTATTACATTATATAACTTTTATAATTTATTTAAGAAATTTTAGAAACTATACAAAGATTTAAATAATAAATAATAATTTAAATAATTTCCAGGTATCCTATGAGATTATCTAGGTTTCTAATGATTTCAAGATATTTTCAATAATTTTACAGGATTTTAAGAGGTTTTTAGGAATTTTAAGTGATTTCAAGAAGTTTATATAATATTTAAAAGATTAAGTTGAATTTTAAAAGGAGTTGATGAAATTTGGAGAGTTTTTAAGGACGTTTGGGAAATTGAAGGAATTTCAAGGAATTTTAAAGTTTCTTGAGAAATTTTAAAGGATTTCACGAGATTTTTATGATTTTCTAAAGATTTTGTGGAATTTTAGGACATTTTGAAAGGTTTTCAAAAATTATAAAAGTTTTTTTACGTATTTTAACGGATTAAAAAGTTTTTCTCGTAGAATTATAAAGGAATTTCAAAAACTTGTAAGAATTTTAGGAGATTTTAAGGAATTATAAATATTTTCGTTAAATTTAAAAGGATTTTAAAAGTCTTGTAAGAACTTTAAGAAATTTTAATTATTTTAAAGTGGTTTTAAAGTTATTAAATTTTCCTCGTGGAATTTTAAAGGATTTCACAAAATTTTTATAATTTGTAAACGATTTTTAAAAATAATTGTGAAGAATTTCATGGAATTTTAAATATTGCAGTGAAATTCTAAGATATTTAAAGATGTTTTTAAGAATTTCAAAAGATTATTATTGAAAATTTTCTTATACATTTTTAATACTTTTATGAACTTCAAAATTGAGTATTTTTATTTTACTTAAAAAATATTTGAATTAGAAATTTTCTTGCTCTGTACACATAATTCTAGTTAAAAATTGATTAATTCTACAGAGGGAAAAAATTCCAAATTTAATATTTCTTTAGTAAAATGAAGAAATCGAATTTTTAGATTAGAACTGGCCTCCAACACCTATAATCAAATATTCAAATATTATTATTTGTAAGTAATTAATTCATTATTTCATAAATATTTCAGGTTGCAGCAAAGGGCGCATTAGCTACTTCCAAAGAAGTTCCTTCCCTTCTATTAAAAATTGAACAACTGACTATTAAAATTTCAAGTTCGATGACTGATTTTACAGCTTGCTTGGTTGCAAAGGAAAAAGATAATTTGGAAAAAACTGGTTTGATAAAAACTGGTTTGGAAATCCTACAACAAGTCGAGAAATGTGTTTTGTCAAAAAAAGCATGATAGAATTATGATTTTGATGTAATATTTAATATGCTAAAATTACAAATGAATTAAATTATCATAATTGGAAAATTGAAAATTGTATAACAAGACAAATCGTTCCGAGAATAAAAATAAATTTTTCTGCAAAATGACAAAAATTGAATTCATTTAATGCTTCATAAAATCCTATAAAAATCTATAAAATCCTATAAAATCCTTTATATAAAATTATATTCATTACTCCAATCAGAAAAATTATTATTTTTCTCAAATGTTGTCGCAAATTCGTAAATAACTTTTATTTTATTTACATTCATATTCATTCTATCCACGAGTATTATTAAACTAAAAAAGCGTAAATAAAGTCTGTTGTAAATTTCAAATAAATTTAAATTATTTAATTTATATTCTTTTCAAGTATATTAATATATTTATAATTTTATTATATATTATAGTATATAATATTATATCTATTATATTATATGTATAATATATTTAAATAGAATTTCCAAAATATTTTAATATTTAATACTGTAGCATAGAACTCAGTAATTTAGTTTCACCAAAATTTGATATTATTTCAAATTTGAAAATCCGTATTTTGCATTTAAAAATTTCCATAAATAACGATAAATAATAATAAATTACATCTTCCATGCACATGATTTTCAAGAGGAGTTGAAAGGAATTCATGATACAGTTCACAACTCTTTGAATTCTATTTTGGACAAAGCTAGCAGCAGAATCAACAAAAAAGTCAAGGACATGCAACTAAGCAAAAAGTTTGCTGATCAGTTGCAAAATGATGGCGAGAAAGTTGAAATGTCTACGTATTGTCGAAAAGGTAAAATGTGATCATTAAAATGTGAGTCATTAAAGAATCTTTAACTTTTAATATCTACTATTTTCTATTCCATTAAATCCTGACAATTCTTTAAAATTTCCATCAGAAACCAGGAAAAACAATATTTTAGACGAGGATTTGAACCCAGGTTGCCACCCTAGCGAAAGTTTCGGATTGAAATTCATTCCGAATCATTCCGGAATTTGTATCCGAACCAAACAGTTTTATTCCGATCTAATCTAAAGGAAGTTTTCAATCCGAATTAATCTGAAGTCTGTTCAAAATCAATCCGTACTTTTAATCCGATGAATCGGAGTGAATCGGCGAATCCGAATTAATTCGAATTTTAAATCTAAATATATCCGAAAAGTACGAATGAATCCGAATTATTTGGAATCATCGGATTAATACGGATAGACCGGATTAATTCGTATTTTTCCGGAAAGGCCGGATTAATTAGGATTCAAGAGGATTTAATTCTGATTTAATCGTATTGATTCGAATAGACCAGATTAAGTCGGATTGAATCGGATAGTAGAGCAGATTAATTCAGATTGAAATTCATTCCGAATCAATTCGAAAATTTCCAAATCATTCTGTAATTTGTATCCGAACAAAACAGTTTCATTCCGATTAATTCCGAACGAAGTTTTCAATCCGCATTAATCCGAAGATTACTCAAAAAATAATCCGAACTTTTAATCCGAATGAATCACAATTACTCAGAACTTTTAATCCGAATAAATTGGTCAATACGTATGAATTCGAATTAATCAGAATCTTTCCGAATCATTCGGATTGATTCGAATAGACCCGATAGACCGAATTGATTCGGATTCATTCGGATCGATCAGATTTAGTCAATCCGCATTTTCAATCCGAATGTATTCAAAATAATCCGGTCTATCCGAATCAATCTGAGTGATTCAAAAAAATTCGCATTAATTCGGATTGACTGTTTAAAACGACCATTCAAAAGCAATCCAAACTTTTAATCCGAATAAATTCGAAAAATTGCGAATCATTCCGGAATTTCTATCCGAAACAAATAGTGTCATTCCGATTTACTCCGAAAGAAGTTTTCAATTCGAATTAATCCGAAGCTTATTCAAAATCAATCCTAATCTTTATACGAATTAATCCGCCAATCCAAATTAATCAGAATTAATAGGAACTTTCAATCAGAATCAATCCAAATGAATCCGAATTTATCTAAATTTTGCGGAATCATTCGGATTTATGCGGATAGACGGAATTCATTCGGATTGAAATTCATTCCGATTGAATCCGAAACTCATTCAAAAGCAATTCGAACCTATAATCCAAATTAATCTGAATTTTCAATCAAAACACATACGCTCAATGCGAATTAATCCGAATTAATTCGGATAGCCCGGATTACTACGACTACAGTCGGATTGAAATTTATTTCGAAGGAATCCGAAATTTTACGAATCCGATTTGTTCGGAGTCATTTGAATTGATTAGGATAGACTGGATTAAATCCGATTCATTCAGATTGAAATTCATTACGAATGAATCATAAATCTTCCAAATCTCCACGGATTTTACACAATCAGTTTCATTCCGATTTAATCCGACGTAAGTTTTCAAACCGATTAAATCCGAAACTTATTCAAAATCAATCCCAACCTTTAAGCGGAATGAATCCCAATAAAACTGCGAATCTGTATTAATCAGAATTAATCCGAATTTTAAATCCGAATAAATTTGATCAAATCGAATGAATCCAAATTTTCAATCCGTATGAATCCGAAGACCATTCAAAAGCAATTCGAACAAATTATATATTTCAATCAATATGCTGGATAATCTTCATTTATTAAAATTAAATAAATGTTTTGTTCAACTATACGACTTGAAATAATTTTTGTTGTTTAATTTAAACAAAATTTTTTCTGAGTGTACGCAAATTGCCAGTACAAATAGAGATGTCGAGTTCAAGATCCGAAGTTGATTAAACTTACGGCTTTCTAGTTCTTCCTTTTAGTTGAGGTACACTTTGCTTTTAAATTACTGAACTTGCGTTAATGGGATGAGACGACAAACAATTCCTACCATCACTTGGCATTTACCGAGTTTACTGGTACCGTTAGATAATTTAATTCCGGGTTGGGATCCTACTTGAAAGTTTTTCCTATAGATGCAAGAACAATAGAACGTTGAAAGTTCCGAATTTTAGACCTTGGGATAAATTTGTCAAAGTTTGTACTCCTCTTATTCAACTAGTTTGAATTTTTCGGATATCTCAAAAGTTTGAACGCTTTTTAATAAAAAAAAAAGTATTCTTTTTTTTTATTTAGGAAAAAAATTATTTTTAATTTTTTCTTATTTAAAAAAAATTATTTTTTCTTTTTTTGTTCAAATTATAGTAAAATAATTTTTTTAAATAGAAGCAATAAATAAAAAAAATTAATTCTGATCGAAATAGCCGCTGAATCAGGAATCTGACCGATTGATTAAAAAAAAAAGCTTACTCATCGGTAATGAGCTAATGAGTAATCAGAATCAGTCATATGGCTTATGTCAAGATTACTCATCGATTCTTGCAAAAGCAAAACATTCACTGCCCTAAAACGTCATCAAAAAATTTATTTAAATTTATGGTGTAATGCCTTTCTTTATATATCTTTTTTTTATTTGATACCGATATGAAGAACGACGAAGAAAATATAATATAATTAATTACTAATAACCAGAATTACTAATTACCAATTTACCTTTTATAAATACTTTAACTTTAATTCTGATATAATATTGTTAAAAAAAAGTCACAAATCGAGATCGAGATATAATAATTACCCCTTTACACAGGCAATCAGTTCGACGTCGTTGTGTATTTACCGCTGGTTGCTAGCTTTCAGGCGTCAAGATAAGGATCTTATATTGTTTGTCCACCAATCGATGCGATGGAGGGAAACTCGTAAATTATTTTTACAAGTAAGCACAGTTTTAAGAGCTAAGGGAGTTTCTTGGAAGTCATAAAAAATAAGTATAAATTCCCTGTTTTCTTTTGTAATTGGTTTCCAACTTTTATTTAACTTTATTCTTTATAAAATTTCTAAAATGAGACTTTTTGCAATAAAAACTCATTTTTATCTTTTATATCATATTTTAACTCAAAATAACAATTTAAAAAACAACTAAACGGACCAGATTTATTCGGATTGGCGGATTTATTTGGATTGGATTCTATCCAAATCAAACCGAGTGAATTCAAATTAATCCGTTCTATCCGAATCAATCAGAATGATTCCCAATAATTCGGGTAAATTTGAAATTATTCGGACTGACCGGATTTATTCTGATTAATTCGGATTATTCAAATTTGCGGTTTAATTCTGATTTATTCGTGTTAAAGGTTTGGATTGATTTTGAATAACTTTCCGATTATTTCGAAATGAATTTCAATTCAAATGAATCCGTATGAATCCGGTCTATCCGAATCAATCCGAATTTACCCGAAGTTTTCGAAATCATTCTAATTGATTTGGATAGAATGGATTAAGTTGGATTCACTCGAATTGATTCGGATAGACCGGATTAATTTGGATTGAAATGTATTCCGAATGAATTTGAAATTTTCCGAATCAATTCGAATGATTCCGAAAAATCGGATAAGTTCTTATTAATTCGGATTGAAAGTTCGTATTAATTCTCATTAATTTGGATGACGGATACATTGGGATTTAAGGTTCGGATTGACTTTGAATTGATTGCGGATTATTTGGAATTAAAAAATTCCTTCAGATTAAATCGGAATGAAATCCGAACGTATTCGTAGTAATCCGGGCTATCCGAATTAATTCGGATTAATTCGCATTGAGCGTATGTGTTTGGATTGAAAATTCAGATTAATTCGGATTATAGATTCGAATTGCTTTTGTATGAGTTTCGGATTAAATCGGAATGAATTTCAATCCGAATGAATCCGGTCTATCCGCAACAATCCGAATGATTCCGCAAAATTTAGATAAATTCGAATTCATTTGGATTAATTCAGATTGAATGTTCGCATTAATTCTGATTAATTTGGATTGGCGGAGTCATTCGGATTGAAGGTTTGGATTGACCTTGAATAGGTTTCGGAATAATGCGGACAGAAAACTTCCTTCGGATTAAATCGGAATGAAACTATTTGGTTCGGATACAAATTCTGAATGATTAGTAGAATTTCGGATTCATTTGGAATGAATTTCAATCCGAATAAATCTGTATTAATCCGGGGTATTCAAAATAATCTGAAAAATTCGGATTTATTCAGATTGACCGGAGGTATTCGGATTAATTCTCATTAATTCGGAATTAAGGTTCGGATTGGTTTTGAATTAGTTTCGGATTAATTCGGATTGAAAACTTTCTTGGGATTAGATCGGAATAAAACTTATTGGTTAGGATACAAATTCCGGATGATTCGGAAAATTTCGGATTTATTCAGCATCAATTTCAATCCGAATGGATATTACGTAATTTTAAAGACTTTGAATTGAAAATTCTCAATTACTTTTTTTCGTAGCAAAAGGTGTGCAAAATCGAAAAACTATCAATCACGCGCAGATCGCGTAGATCATAATTGCTAGTTTAATATAAAAATTGTTGAAAATTTATTAAACTTGTATAAAGATTCTGATCGGCGAAAAGCTTTTGTTTGCTCTCGCACCTGAGCCTGAGTGAAGAAGTGAACGTATCACTCTTGCGGGTATTGATCCACAGGTAGCGCAGTGGCAGATACGGATGCTGCGTTATCGTCCTGGACCAGTGGCGGGGATGAGAGGAAAAGAGCTTTAAGGCTTTGTCAAAGTGGTCTTTTTTCAGTTTTTTTTTTCTCGCCTTTTCTCGTCTCATACCCATTTCGGATTGCAACAAGGCGCGCTACGCGTTTCTCAGAATTCAAGTCGAGATTTATCTCGAGTGAAATTTAACATCTATAGGATGAATTAAAGTCTGGGTATCTTAAGAGATTTCAGAGAGTTTCAGATAATTTTAAGGGACTTTAAGGGCATGTAAGACTTACCCGATCCCTACCTTACCGACATTTTTTTGTCTGCAACGTTACGTCTACATTTATTGAGATTTCAAATCGAAAATTTCTAAAATTACAGAAAATTTGCTAAGGTATGTTTATCTGGTCTTAAATTTTTGTAAAAATAAAAAAATATACTTTGAAAATTTTTTTTTTTTATAAATGTCAATATTTAGGACCAGATAAACGTACCTTAATGCTTTAGCATCAATTTTAGAAATTTTCAATTTGATATCTTAATAAATGTAGACGTAACGTTGCAGACAAAAAAATGTCGGTAAGGAATTTTAAATGTTGTAATATAATTTTCAGGAATTTTAAAAAAAGTCAAGAGATTTTAGTAATTTTCAAAAAACTTTATGGAATTTAAAAGAATTTTCCGAAATTTTATGAGATTTCTAATCTAAATGATTCTGAAAAATTTGGATTAATTCGGATTAAAGGTTCGGATTGATTTTGAATGGGCTTCGGATTAATTCGGATTGAAAACTTTCTTTGGATTAAATCGGAATGAATTTCAATGTGAATGAGTCCGAATTAATCCGGTCTATCCAAATTAATCCGAAAAATTCGGATTAATTCGGAATGAATTTCAATCCGAAGCTTCCGCTAGGACATCTATTTGGCCTATCCTGTTGAGATATAATAAGAATAAAAAGTCGTCGATCGATTTTCTGACCAACTCTATGAATCGCGAATTTTATATCTAGAGCGAAGAATGCCGAGGCACTAGCAGTCTAAACGAGGCCGTACGATCTTCCCATCGATCGATGGTACCATACTATGTTACAATGTTACATACATGAAAATATAGAGTCTAGTAAGTTTGCTACTAAGTGACGCTCTGATAATAATAGAAGGCGTGGCACTTAGATCTTGTAATTTTTTAAATTTAAAACTTAAACGACCAAATTTAAATTCAAGAGTCTCGAAAGCATGAAATGAAGTTATTCAGAAAGTGTTCTGGTTGCTACTTGAAAGAATCAGTTAGCCGGCAGCAAATTAAATTTCTTCGCGTCATTGCCAACTCGTCACTTGGTTTATTTGATTTGAGTGCGAATTGGAAGGGCTCGTCTGTCGATTATCGGTATTTCGCTCTTGTAGTCAATTGACCGGAAATAATAGTGCCGAAGGCTGGCTAATAGGCGAAATGAAACAAAGTTGAACAAGACAAGGTCTAAAAGTTCACAAATTTCCAAATTAAGGGCGTTGGATCCAAGTGTTAAGCTCAAAATTCCATTCTCCATTTTATTCAACGAAAATTATAGATAACTATTTTTTCGCTCTTTAGCGCTAATCTTTTTTCAAATATAAGACTGCGTACAGAGCGAAAAAATATTTAATTTCGATACTTTTTGCAGAAAACGAAGAATTTAAAATCTGACCTTAAAATTCAATATTTTCATTTTACTTACAAAATATTTTAATTCGATATTTTCTCGCTCTGTAACTTTAAAGTCTATTAAAATTTTTAGAAATCTTTAAATTTATCCAAATTTTTCGGATTCATTCGGATTGATTGGGATAGACAAGACTAATTCTGATTCAATCGGATTGAAAGTTCTGATTGACCGGATACATTCAGATTGAAAATTCGGAATCATTCGGATTGCAATTCATTCCGAAATAATCCGAATTAATCCGAAATTTTCAGAATCATTTGGATTAATTCGGATAGGATGGATTAATTCGGATTGAAATTCATTACAAGTGAATCTGAATTATTCCGGATTATTCCGAAATTTGTCACTGAACCAATGAAATTCATTCCGATTTAATCCGAAGAAAGTTTTCAATCCGAATTAATCCAAAGTCCATTCAAAAGCAATCTGAGCATTTAATCCGAATGAATCCGCCAATCCAATTTAATCAGAATTAATCTGAACTTTCAATCCGCGTAAATCCGGTCAATCCGAATTGATCCGCAATTATCCGAATTTTTAGGATATATTAGGATTGATTTGGATAGATCGGATTAGTTAGGATTCATTCGGATTAAAATTTATTCCATCGTAAAATCAATTTGGAAAAATGAGAGATTTTAATGTTTTTTTTTAAAGATTTTATTTCATTTTTAAGGATGTTATGAAAGTATATGAAATTTCTAATAATTTTTATGGGATTTTAGGAATTTTTCTGTTTTTTAAAAAATTTTAAATAATTTCATGGCTACAAGCTTATCTTTCCCACAAGTGGTGAAACGGTGGCACAAAATATTATACAAAAATATCTTCAGTGGACAGAATCAGAAAAAGAATAATTTGCCATTAATATTTAATTTTTAATCTATATAGTTAGCTCTGAGCGAATTTTAGAGACGAAAATTTAATTGAGAATTCCTTTATATCTGAGGGTGGCGAATGAATCTGTCGACAAACCTCAAGCAAGTCGGCAAACTTTAAACTTGGGGCAATATTCGTTTCCGACACGTGTTGCCAACGGTGCGGAAGAAACGTTCCTACTTCGCCTCCTCAGACAATTAGTTAATTACACTCTACACCTAGAGTCTGGCATCTTGAAGTTTTACTTGTCACTGCACCTGAGACTGAATGAACAATTTAAAGCAGAGCATTTTTTAAATTTTTCTTTTCCAAAAGAAAAGATTTTGATACAACAAAAAAATTTGGAAGTTCTAATGTTCGAATACAATCTAGAGTTATTTATTTAAAAATTATTTATTACTCCAGAATAAAAAATTTGGTTTATTAAAAATACTATTACAAATTGTAATAGTATTATATAATACTAAATTTTATGTAATATTAAAATAATACTATTTTATAATACTATTTATTAATAAAAATGTGTTTCTAAATAATATAATCAATTATTTGTTTGGAAATAAAAAAATATCGATATATTTTTTTCGATATCGCACCACTAACCGAAGGTTTTCTAAATGTAGCACGGACTCGAACCCTCGAATGTCGGTAAATGTCGGTAAGGGAAATCTACTTAATGCAATTTTTCAAAATTTTTAAAGTGGATTATGCTACTCACTAATTGTTAAATAAGCTGCTTACCTGAAACAGAAAACAAATAAGAAATTAGTATATTAGTTTAAAAGACTTTTTTAATATGGAATTTTTTTAATTTTTTAATTTTTCATTTTTTAATTCCTGGAAATTTGGAAGAATTTAAAGAGATTTCAATAAATTTTAAGCGATTTCGAAGCTTTTCATGAAATTTTAATAGATTGCAAAGGATTTCTAGGATTTTTAGATGACTTCAAATTTTTCCATGAAATTTCGAGGAATTTTAAGAGAACTTTGATTTTTGTAATATTTTGTGTAATTTTATCACATTTCTCATATTTTTCAGGGATTTTTCAGGTTTTTAAAAGATCTCATGAAATTTTTAAAGATTTTATAGAATTTTTAAAGATTTCATGACATTTCTAATAATTGTAGAAATTATATGGGGATTTTAACAATTTTGAGTGTTTTCAAAAGTTTTCGTGAAATTTTACGGGATTTCAAAGGATTTTTAATTTTTTCATTGATTTTACAAACTTTTAAAAGAGTTGAGAGACTTTAATGATTTTAAAAAAGATTTTATTGTATTTTTAAGGATGTTATACAATTTTATGAGAGTTCTAATAATTTTAAGGGATTTCAAGAAAGTTTTCTGATTTTTAAAAGATTTTATGGATTTTAGGAATTTTATGGAAGCTGACGAGATCTCAAATACATTTAATGTTTTTTAAAGGACAAAAGGTATTTTAATTTTTATAATAAAATTTTTAATAATTTCAATAAGTTTCTGGGAATTTTAAGAGATTTTCGGAAATTTTGGGATTTAGAAAACTTTCTGGAATTTTAAGGGACTTTTAAGTCTTGTCGTGGAATGTCTTGGAATTTCAAGGAATTCCAAGGAATTTCGAAATTTATAAAAGGTTATAAGAATTTTAAGGGATTTTAAATTTAGTAATGGAATTTCCAAAAATTTAAAGAAAATTTTGATATTTTAATGACTTTTAAAAGACTTTATTGGCATTTTTAAGGATTTTATGAAATTTTATGAGATTTCTAATAATTTGAAGTGATTTCAAAAAAGTTTTTAAAAGAAATTCTTCCTGAAAATTTAAGGTCATGTAAGACTTACCCGATCCCTACCTTACCGACATTTTTTTCTCTGCAACGCTACGTTTACATTTATTAAGATATCAAGTTGAAAAGTTCTAAAATCTATGCTAAAGCATTAAGGTATATTCATCTGGTCCTAAATATTGATATTTGTAAAAAAAAATTGTTAAACAAAATTTTTTTTATTTATACAGAAATTTAAGACCAGATAATCATAACTTAGCATATTTTCATTAATTTTAGAGATTTTCAATTTGATATCTCAATAAATGTAGACGTAGTGTTGCAGAAAATAAATGTCGGTAAAGTAGGGGTCGGGTAAGTCTTACACATGGCCTTAAAGGATTTCAAGGGATTTTAAATATTTTCATTGAATTTCCAGAATGAGTATATTAGTAATTTAATAATTTAATAATTTAGTAATATTAGTAATATTAGACTTCTAAAAAAAATTTTATTTTAGACTCGAACTTTTTTCGACGAGTTTCCCATCAAGGGAGAGTCGAATGAAAAGTGAGAATTCCAAAATAGAAATTTAATATTCCATTCCGACGCCGACGTCGTTTTATAGATGAGTCTACCTTCGTAAATGTGAGTCTAGGGAAAGAATCGACATTTCATTCAACGACAACGAATAATGAGATCAGAATATAATCAAAAAGTGCTTGAAAACACTTTTAGTAGTAAAAAAAGTCTACCAAGAGAGATTTTACTTGCTCAGTTCTACAAACTCTCGTTTCATATTTTATTTAATTAGATTTTAATCAATTTCAAAAATATTTGTATTGAAATTAATTACAGTAATTTTAAAATAAAATATGATAATATAATAATAATAATATAATATAATAATACGATAATAATATAATAATAATATAATAATCAGTAGTTAGGAATATTTTATAATGTATAAGTAAAGATTTTTGACGCCAGGTGGCGCTACAAGTTTATCTTTCCCACAAGTGATGAAGCGTTGGCACAGAATATTATTCAAATATCATCAGTGTGGGTAGATTAAAAAAAAATAAAATAATACTGATTAAATTAATCTGTCTTAACTTATTTCTTTATTAATTAATTAATTAAAAGTAACTTTGTAACCACTGATCAAAATTCTATGAATAATTTGTATGCAAACTTATTCCTCATCCTGAATTATAACAATAGTCCTTGACTCGAAAATAGGTCGCATATAAATCCCAAATGCGTCTTATTATCTCGGTGGAAAGTTTCTGCAATCGAACTCAGAATTTGTTGAAAAGACCAAAGTTTCTCTCTGAAAGCTGGGAGCAGATAAATTACCTGATTCTCTCCTATAACTTTCAGAATAATTTCGCCTGAATCACCTGGCTCCCTTATGTACTAAAATTCACTGTCAATTTATTTAAACATATTCTCCTTTTTTTAAATTTTTACTTGTTCCAGTCCCAGTCATTTATAAAATTATACATATATAAAAAAATGTATATATTTTATATATTTTTATATATTTTATAATATATAAAAT
>UCOH01011890.1:0-17567 GCA_900474275.1 Synergus japonicus | reverse complement strand
TAATCGCTGAGCTCTCGCCAAAATATCTTTGCTCTCACCACTGGCGGTGACTCATTCATGCATGCGATAACGCGATTTGACGCGGTTACCATGGAAACAAAGGGTAGCAATAAAATGATGAAGAGGGCAGCACCTCGATATGGGCTAAACAGCAGTTATCCCCACTACAAAATGTCCCCACTCTTGGCCTATGCCGCATCTAGGTACTAATATCTTTGGTTCGATCTCCTACTATTCCTCCGTGTCTTTTACCCGCCGATTGCAATAATCGAATCCCCGCTGCACCCCCCGAACCCCTCTGAAACATTTAAAGACTAATGGTGCGTTTATACCTCTGTCCGATCGACCGGTGCAGGCAGAAAGTACATAAGAGTAAAAGAGATAGAGAATAAAAAATTGGACAAAAGGAACTATCTCCTTTACTCTCATGTACTTTCTGCCACTTTCTGCCTGCACCGGTCGGTCGGACAGAGGTATAATTGCACCATCAGGATGGAATCCCATGCAGTCGCAAAATGCAAAGCGCAAAACGAAGAGCCAATGATAGAGAATCTGATAAGACAGATATCTAAAAGTGTTTTGCAATTGCCTGTTCATTTTACGCTTTGCGTTTTGTGCTCACTGTTACATGGGACAACACCCTCAAGGTGCGTTTATACCTCTGTCTGCCCGACCTGTGCAGGCAGACTATTGTCCCAGGCCGTTCACACGACCAATTTTTCGAGGAGTTTGACTCCGGAAAATGCGCGGGAATTTTCAATATGGTTAAATTATAATGTAAAATAAACCGATTTTTTTATTGTTTAAATTAAAAATTATGATAATGAATTTCATTTTTATAATATAATATATGTAAAAGTACATTTCAGATTTCAGACGATACACACCAGTTCATCATCTGTTGTCAGATTTGTCAGCAGTCAGCTTCTCAATTGTTTTATGTGTTGCGGAGAGTTTATTAAGAGAAAGTTTGTAAGTAGATATTATCTCCTATTAATATATTTTATTATTATTTTGAAATTCATAGTTTGTCAATAAATTTATATGTTTGACAGCAGTTTTAAAAATATTGTGTACAAATCGAAGCAACATAACCTCTAAATTTTTACTAACAATACGTCTTTTTTTTAGTGTTGATTGGTGTTGATTATGGATTACACATACAGTGGCGTAAGATTTTACATAATTCTTTTCATTATTAACAATATGAATCACTTTTTAATTTATTTTAATTTATTTATTGCTTTTAATTTAAGGTTCTAAAATTTTCCAATTATCAATTATAGAATTTTAGAGGTTATGTGGCTTCGATTTGTACACAGTATTTTTAAAACTGCTGTCAAACATATAAATTTATTGACAAACTATGAATTTCAAAATAATAATAAAATATATTGATAGGAGATAATATCTACTTACAAACTTTCTCTTAATAAACTCTCCGCAACACATAAAACAATTGATAAGTTGACTGCTGACAAGTCTGACAACAGATGATGAACTGATGTATCGTCTGAAATCTGAAATGTTCATTTGAGAGTTGGGCGATAGGCATTTTATGTACTTACACATATATTATATTATAAAAATGAAATTCATTATCATAATTTTTAATTTAAACAATAAAAAAATCGGTTTATTTTACTTTATAATTTAAGCATATTCAAAATTCCCGCGCATTTTCCGGAGTCAAACTCCTCGGAAAATTGGTCGTGTGAACGGCCTGGGACAATTATCTGCCTGCACAGGTCGGGCAGACAGAGGTATAAACGCACCATCAAGGTGCCGTCCCATGTCGGCAGAAAACGTCGGCGTAAAGCAGAAAATCATTAGAGTGAGAGAGACAGGCAGATTTGCTCTCTTTTTCACTCTAATGATTTTCTGCTTTCTGCTTTGCGTTTTCTGTTATTATAGAACGGGGCACCCTGAGGTAGAGTTAGAAAATTCTTGGTGATTTATTTTTTGTCCTTCTCATTCCTATAGTGCCATCTTTGTCTAGAAGAGGACGTCGCTATAGGAAAGAGAAGGAGAAAAAATAAATTACCGAGAATTTTCGAACTTTACTCTGAAGGTGCCGTCCTATGATAGCAGAAAACGCAAAGCAAGAAGCACAAAACCATTAGAGTGAAAGAGAGAGAAAATCTGTCTGTCTCTTTCAATCTTATGATTTTCTGCTTTGCGTTTTCTGCTACCATATGATGGCATCATGAGGTTGGCATCCTATGATTGCATTCGCGTAGCGTCGTAATGAGAGAGAAAGAGACAGGAGTATACTTTTGTCTTTTTTTTTCTCATTATGATGGTGCCGTCCAATGGTAGCAGAAATCTCGAAACACAAAACAGAAAATCATTAGAGTGAAACATATATATATATATATATATATGTAATGACTTTTTCTGTCCAGCGAAGTGCTGCCCTCTCACCGAACTATGAATTCGAGTCAGCGATGAGAATCGGATCATTTTTTATTTTTCCTACAATACGTTTCTCTATAGTCGCGACGGTTCTAGGTTTGCCTTAGGTCTATGGTCGTCGTTCCTCTCTGACAGAGAAACGACGTCATAGACCTAAGGAAAACCTAGAACCGTCGCAACTATAGAAAAACGTATTGTCGGAAAAATGATTAGATTCTCATTGCTGATTCGAGCACTGTTTTCCGTAAGATTTCGGATTTCGGTATATCAGAATTTAAAATTATGTTTTGAAGGTTAGGAAAGTTTGAAAATTTCATAAACATTACAAACAAACACATATTATTAAAATACGTGTTAAAATTTATTAAATACATGTTACAATTATGTATAATATTCATTAATATTATTCATTAATATTAATCAATGTAATTTATTAATATTATTTATTAATATTATATTTGCCTTGAAAACTACCGTTAAAACGAAAAATATCAATTCTTCATAAAAATATGTGCAGTTTATTCTCGGTTTAAGGGCGATGGAATCTGAACGTAAAAACTGTCAACAAACTGTCAAAATCTGTAGAAAGACACAAGTCTATCACTAGGATTTTCAAATACCCTCTCAAAAACAAAAAAGGGAAAATTTCTATGTTTTTGATAGCAACAAATAGAGAGAAGAAATGAATAGAGGGGGCTTGATGATCAGTTCTTCGAAAACTCACTTTTATAGTCCCAAAATAGCGTATCCTTATTTCTTGTCAGAAACGGCGGATATTTGACTTCCATGTTGGAAGAAACTAAATATTGATTCCTGCTAGAGATACTCTGCAATAGACTGAAATCTGCCGCGCGATTCAAAATCGAATTAAATTGACCAATGGGAGAATTTCTCTAACAGGAAGCCAACACGTGCTGCGCGCGCAGCGTGCCACTGTCGCAGCTGTCAATATTTAGTTTCTTCCATCATGAAAGTTAAAATGTCCGCCGTTTCTGACAAGAAATAATTTATATCTAATAATTATTATATAAATTATAAATAATTTATATAATAATTTAATATCTTTGGTGGAGAGTAGACTGTCAGGAAGGTTGGGCTCAACAAAAATTGTACATGGAAATCAATGCAAACTGAAATGAAAACAATTTTTCAGCGTAATTAAGTCATAAATTTATTAATA
This sequence comes from Synergus japonicus, assembly GCA_900474275.1. Classification (NCBI taxonomy): domain Eukaryota; kingdom Metazoa; phylum Arthropoda; class Insecta; order Hymenoptera; family Cynipidae; genus Synergus; species Synergus japonicus. The sequence goes on along the minus strand of UCOH01011890.1, from coordinate 13,972 downwards.
AGTATATTTTATAAGTGAACAATTCATTTACGCTTATTTTGAGTACCCACTTGTCTCTTGACATACTTTTAATTTTTTAATAGAAAATAAAATGTCATAAATTTGTAGGTTATTTGGCCGTTTTTGGGATTATCAACACAAATCAAACGGTGAAATAACCTACAAATTTGTGACATTTTATTTTCTATTCAAAAATTAAAAGTATGTCAAAAGACAAGTGGGTACTCAAAATAAGCGGAAATGAATTGTTCACTTATAAGCTATACTTATTAATAAATTTATGACTTACTTACACTGAAAAATTGTTTTTATTTCAGTTTGCATTGATTTCCATGCACAATTTTTGTTGAGCCCAACCTTCCTAACAGTCTACCCCCACCATGTGGCCTGTTACGTCACATTGCACAGCCTTGAGCCTAATCTACGTCTATTAATGCAGCCGTGGAACTTCACCGAAATTCATTCCATTGTGGACAGACCTTAACTGACCAACCTTGACTTTGATCCTTTCTTGTAATGGAACTCTTGAGCGGAACCAATGATTCCCGAAATTTTAAAATTTGCTGGAGAAACTAGAAAGTAAAGTTATTTTTACTGAGGTGACACTTGGCTTAGGGAACGAGAAAGTTTAAAATTAGTTCTTAATTATCCATTAAGATGGATGTGAATTTGAAACTTCTTTTCCCGGTAATATTTTCTACATTTTTTAACACTCTAGTCATTCCAAAACGAATCATATTTAAAACTATAATATGTGCGAAATTTTTTAGAGAGGGATTTTGAGGAATCTAAATGTTTTGAAATGTTGAGGAATTTTAAGAGGTTTCTAAGAATTTTAAGAGATTTCAACTGACTTAACCGATTTCTAAGATTTTCTTTAAAAAAAAGGTTTCTCTTTTCTTTAAAAAATTCCGTGAAATTTTAAAGTATTGCATTGAATTCGATGAGATTTCTACTACTTTTAACGAGTTTTAAAGTATATTTTAAAGTATTTCAAATGCTATCGCAAAATTTTAAGCATTCTCTGTGAATTTTAAGTGATTTTAAAGTTTTTCAGGGAATATTATGGTGGTTTTTCAAAAGATTTCTAGAATTTTTTAAAGATATTTAGAAATTTTTTATTACCTAATGGAATTGTATGAAATATATAATGATTTAAAAGGATCTGATTTTTAAAAGATTTTCTATAATTTTTAATAATTTCAACAGTTTTCTAGGAATTTGAAAAGGTTTCTGGGTATTTTAAGAGATTTAAAAAAGTTTCAGGTAATTTTATGGATTATAATATGGTAATATGATATAAGGAATTTTAAATGTTTTCATAAAATTTCATGGAATTTTCTGATTTTTAAAAAGTTTAATAAAATTTTAAGAATTTCAAGAAATTTAAGTAGATTTTTAATAATTTTAATGGAGTTTAAAAAACGTAAAGGGAATTTAAATCTTATCGTAGAATTTACAGAATTTCAAGAAGTTTCTCGTGAATTTCAAGAGGTTATGCATTTCAAGAGATTTAATTATTAGATTTAATAAAATTTTATGAAATTTTAAGAGGGTTTTAGTCATTTTTAAAGAGTTTTAAGAAGTCTTAACGAATTCTAAGGTCTAAGGTCTAATGTTTTCGTGAAATTTTTTTGCGCCATTAGTTCGTTTTTCTTCTTTCAACTGCAAGTCACTCAAAAACCAATCCGTTTTGCAACAACAATGTTTGCCAGATAATTCATTCTTTGTTTTTGTCAATATTTAAGAAGAAATTTTCTTCAAAGTTTCCTAATATGTAGAAAGTGGGGTTCAGTTTCATAAAAGAAAAGAATTGCCTTTTTCTGACTTGTTAACTATTTGAAAAATAGTTAACAAAGTAGCGAAAAATCACTAATGGTCAAAATATAGTTTTCCTAAAATGGGGTGAGAACTGATGATAACAATAATAATGATCTGTCAACATTTGAAATGCTGTATACCTATATATAACCATCAGTGATTCTGAAATTTCGAAAAATTCTATGCTTCTGATCGAACCAGATTCAATCAAAGAATTAGACTCGAACTTTGGACTTTTTTGTTACTTCGTATATAAACTATATACATTAATTATTAAAATTCTCTTATGATAGAATTAGATAATATATTTAAATTGTTAATTATTATTGAATTCCAATTTCAATTCTTAGGATGGCGTCCCATGACTGCATTTTACATTGCGTCATAATGAAAGAGAAAAAGATACAAGTATACTTTTTTCTCTTTTACTCTCATCATCACGCAACAATAAACGCAATCATGGGACGCCACCCTTAATTACCCAGTGGGAAAAAAAATGTAAAGAAGTTTTTAGAACGTCCTAAAAACGTCCTATGTCAGGCCAAAAAACGTCCAATGTTGCAAAGTCGTGTTTTTAAGGAAAAGCGTTTTTTTTTTTTTTGAGGAAAATTTGTAATTTTTTGTCAAAACTACGCCATTTTTATAATTTTTAATATTTTCAAAAGCTAGAGGTCCATCCTCTATAGAGTCATGTAATTTACTAAAAAAAAAATTTTTTTCGAGCAACCTGGCATGGCCGACACCGTCACCTGTATTTCAACTTTTTTTAAAGGACCTTTGCGTTTCGCCTTGTATCTCCGCTTCGAATGAATATTTTCTGACAAAAATTTTATGATAAATACATGAAGACATGTATAATATACTGCAAAAATTTTGAAAAGATTAAAGGAGTAGCTTTTTTTTTAATCTTCAAAAATTGCTGTTTTTTTCATCCGAGAAACTAGCATAGCCTCTTAAATTCGTAATAATAAATATTTTTCACTAAAACTATGACATTTACATCCATTTAAAATAAAATACTGAGGTATATTGCGTAGTTTTAGTGAAAAACATTTATTATTGTGAATGTAAAGTTTGCGGAAACTGAATTGCTCTTATGGTGAAGTATTACTTACCCTTAGGGACGTTAGATCCAAGTGTTAAGTCAAAATTCTATTCTCCATTTTACTCAACGAAAATTATAGATAAATATTTTTTTATTGTGTTGCGCTAATCTTTTTTTTTAAATATAAGACTGCATACAGAGTGAAAAAATATTTAATTTCGATAGGATTCAAAATCCAACTTCAAAATTGAATATTTTCATTTTACTTAAAACATATAATAAAATACTAAGGCAAAAAATGTTATATTATGCCTGTACTTTTAAACAGTTAAAAATAATAAAATTAAAATATTTTTTGTACAATTTTTTGATAAGTTATCTAACAAATATTTTACTGTATTTAATCTGAAACACTTGCTCTGTTTTGAAGAAAATGTAAATTGAACTATAGATTAGACTATATATGTATGTAGGCCCTTAATGAAGAAACTTCTTATTACTATGCTGAAAAATATGATTTCGAACAAATCTTTTTAAAATGTATTGCTCTGTCTTTGGTCCGAGCAATTCAATTATTTAATGTTGAAGTTTTCAAGAATTTGAATAGATATTTTTACATATTTTAAGAGATTTTAAAGATCTTTCTAGAGAATTTCAAGAGGTTTCAGCGAATTTTAAGGATTTCAATAAGTTTCTCATAACTTTAAGAGATTTTTTCGCATTTTAAGAGATATTAAGGGGATATCCTCATATAAACGGCGAAAAATGAACATGAACTTCAGGATTTTTTATTTAAATTTTGAGAGAATTTTATTAACAATTCGAAGAATTAAAAAAATTTACTTATGAAATAATTGTCATAAATACTTTTCTGGTGTCCTGTTGAAGTTGCGTGATGTTTCTTTTTTTGGCTTGAATTTGCGGGCACTCTCACGCTTGCTATGTTTGTCTGAAAAATGGGACCCAAATGTTTTTAGCTTTATAAAACTAATACCTAGTCGGTTCACAGACTAGAGAATTTAATTTCCTTTAAAATTTGTTTTTTACATTTTTTTTTTGTTTGAAAACTCACTGAGTAATCGTGCCCGCAAGTTCGGAAAATCTGAAAAATAACTTTTCGAGAAAAACGCGATTGAAGTTGATGGCGTGACTCTGCGTGCTCTTAAAGCTTTTTCGAAAATAGCTTCAGAAGCTAAACAGTTTCGAATTTCATTCTAAAATTTCTACAGGGTATTCTTGAAATGTTGTACTTTCGATTTATGCACTAAAAAAATCGATTGTTCGATCGATTTAAATAAGAATACCCCTATAAAGTTCCTCATGGAATTTTGAAATATTTCAAGAGGTTTTTAAAAGATTTTGTGGACCTTTGAAGGATTTTAGGATATTTTAAGAGATTTTTAGAAATTTTAAAACATTTTTAAGTTTAGAAAATTTTTAATTAAAAAATTTTTAAGTTTTTTGAGGAACTTAAAGGATTTGAAATGATGTTGAGGAATTTTGAAACAATTACTTAAATATCGTCAAATTTTAAGATTTTTCTAGGAATTTCAAGAAATTTCAACTTGAAATTTTAATCTCTCAAGATTGTAAATTTATCTAAAAACTAATAATTGGCCCATAAAATAATCATCTTGCTTTATTACTTTTAGAACAATGCATATCTCGAAGACGAGTTCATCGTGAATTGTTTGACTGCGTCAAAATGTAACAACTCAAAAAAATTGTTGGAGAAAATTTCTCTTGAGGAACTTAATGAAATGGACCTAGACCATGCTTGGTAAACATATTTCTTGTAGAGTTTAATAATGAACCATGTAATACTTGGAAAAATTCGGCTTCCTCTGTTTTTTGATTTTATTATAAGTTACAATTTTCTTTTATATTAATTAATAGGACAAAGAATCTACAAATATTGGAGGACGATCGACTTACGCCCCAAGAACAACTGAGACTTTCAATGAATATAGCGAAGGGTGCAATGATAATTCGTAAGGAAAGGGTGAAGCATCTGAAAAGTAAGTAAATATCTATTTTACAAAGCGGGGCAATTTATACAGCTACATATATACTTTTATTTAAATTAATTTATTTTCAAATTAAGGGCATGTGTTACTTACCATATGAGCAAGTTTTTAAACCCGGTTCTTTTTCTAGAATTTTTACATTTTCAAAAAAATTATAGTCAACATCCGTTAAGAACGTGAACACGGAAGGATGTTGACTAAAATTTTTTTGAAAATGTAAAAATTCTAGAAAAAGAACCGGGTTTAAAAACTTGCTCATATGGTAAGTAACACATGCCCTTAAGAAAAAAACTAATTTACTTAAGGTTCTATTGACCTTAAGAGGCTATGGTAGTTTCTCATTTTCAAAAATCGATCTTTTTTCTTTTGCATTTTTCCATAGCTAATTATCCCAAAAATAAGTACCGAAAATTTTAAATCGATATCCCTAATAGTTTTTAAGTGGGAGCACTTTAAAGCGGCACTTTTCATTAGCACTGAGATAATTGCGGACTAGAAAACAAACAAAAAACATGTTCAAAAAAATTTTGAAATGAGTGAAAAACCTTCATACAACCATAAAAAAGGCTCCAGGGCAAAACAGGTCATCAAATCGCGCAATAGGAAGAGAAAATTTACCGCAAATCAAATCTGCGTTGAAAATTTTAAATGCGTTTTTCTGAAAACTGCATTTTTAAAATCGGTTTACGGTGGAGGTCGAAAATTAATCATCCGATAATTTCAAATTTTTACACAGTCTTTATTATATGTTTCTACAGAGGATGGACCTCCAATTTTTTGTTATATAAAAAATTACAACTTTTATAAACAAAAATTGAAGTTTTTTTTTCAAAACTACGCCATTTTTATAATTTTTAATATTTTCAAAAGCTAGAGGTCCATCCTCTAGAGAAACTCATGTAGTTTAATAGAAATTTTTTTTTCTCGAGCATCCAGGCATGGCTGACACCGACACCCGTATTTCAATTTTTTTAAAGGATATTTGCAGTTCGCCTTGTATCTCCACTTCCACTGAATATTTTTTGACAAAAATTGTATGATAAATGCGTGAAGACATGTATAATATACTGCAAAAATTTTAGAAAGATTAAACGTGTAGTTCTTTTTTTTAAATCTTCAAAAATTCCTGTTTTATTCATCCGAGAAACTAACATAACCCCTTAAGGAACACATTCTCATTAGTACACACTGCACTCGCACTTTGCGCCAGATATCCTCCTATTCTAAAAAGATTATACGTATCGATTGTCGAAAAGTGTAACGCTAAAATGCGTGGACCCGATTCCTTATTGGTCAATACAGTTTGTGACGCGTCGTATATAGATAATCGCGGGCGACACGGGAAATTTTAAATCTTTATATTGTACAAAATCGCTTAAATTAAAAATAACGTCAACGCGCGCGCGGAAGCGCGTTCAGTTTCGTTTAATTTAAACTTCATTCAAACTTCGTATTTCGCAATTGGCTGTTTTTAAAATTCTTTCTCAAGATTAAATAGAAAAATAATTACTCCATTAAAAAAATGTAAAGGGAGAATTTGTAGATCTTTTTAATATAAATAATTATGTTTTTATAATACATCAAAATACATAAGTATACATAGTTTCAAAAAAGTCAGAGGTTTAAGCTTTTCGGAACTTTATCCTTTAGCTTAAAATGGTTGGCTAACGAACTTGACATTCATTTTAGGACACTGCAAAAAGAATGTACCAAAGGCCAATCAAATCGGTCAATTCTTTCGAAAGTTATCGTGCTAACAATATAAAATCTACAGACGGACATATTGGTAAAAAAATGTTTTTCGATTCGGGGGGTCACAAAAAATATGACAAAAATATAATCAATCTTCAATATTGTGTATCTTAATTTAATTTTTCTCCGTTAAATTAACATATTAAATCTTTTTTTTTAGATGATTTCAAAACATTTGTCGAATACATGGAAAGAATCGAATCTTCATTTAGGTAAATTGAAATTTTAACCTAGTTAATATTCTTACCAATATAATATAATGTTTCTTTATACTATTTATACATATTTGCATATTTTTCACAGTAACCATAAAGAGGGTTTTGAAAAGACCGTATTAGATGTCCCAAAACTTAAGGAAGTTACAGGTATCGGGGAATTAAACTTTCCCAAAACTCCAGCTGATCGGTATCTTCTAGAAGAGGTATTAATTCAATCTTAATTTCGGATACAAAAGCTCATATAACAGGGTGTCCACTAATCGGGAATTAACCGGGAATAAAAATTGCAACCGGGAATCACATTTAAAGTTTTCGAAAATATTGCAGCATCTTTGTTTTTCTCTCAAAATTCGTAAGTTTTAGGCATAATTAATTACTAAAATATTATTTTGTTTCAATATAATAAAATATCGCATTACATAAAATTACGCATTAGGGAAACCTTATGTTAAATGCGTTTTATTTATGATTCTAGTAAGAGGAAATTTGATAATTATAATCGAGAAATAGCCGGCAATTCGGTGGTCAAAAAATAGAAGACACCTTGTATATTATATATTTTAATTACTTTAATTTTAAATGATGAAGAGAACTAATTTACTTAAGGGCATGTATTACTTACCCGATCCCTACCTTACCGACATTTTTTTCTGTAACGCTATGTCTACATTTATAAAGATATCAAATTGAAAATTCATAAAATTAAAGGAAATATGCTAATGTATTCAGGTTAGGGACTCTAGTGAGGCACTATATTAAACACTCTAGCTGTTTGTTTTTAATTACATACCTATAATATTTTCAAATTGATTATTCAAATATTGAAAGAGAAGCGGTAATCGATACTTTTTTGCAATTTTAGTTTATGTTAAATTTGGTTAATTGTATAATAACTATTGGTAATTGTCGGCATATCTCTTTTTAGTGCAATTAAAAATTACTACTGAATTTAAAATATGATAACTCGGTCAAAAAAACAAATAGAGATTTTTATAACTAGGAGTGCCATTATGAGCACACATTCTCATCACAATATGCGCACTTTCATTCGTTTATATACTTTTATTTAAATTTCTTAAGGTTCTATCGACTTTATATTGACATTTTTACATAGGAGTGTAGATACAACTTTTGAATACGGGAAAGAAAGGAAAAATAAATCAGCTGGTTTACCATGCAGCGCCAATCCATAATAGAGCGGTCGCTAAAAAATAAATATAGTATATATAAAGAACTGAGATCGAGATCATCGACGATCTAGTTCGCATAGTTCACCTAAAGGAGCGCTCTTCTCACCTAGGTCGTTCGCGAACTACCCAAGACTAATCGACTTGAAGGAACACATTAAGTTATTAAAAAAATAATCGTATTAATCATCGTATTAAAAAATGTTCGACGGCGAATTTGTAGATCTTTTAAGGGGTTATTCTACTTTATACGCTAAAAAAAGAGCTATTTTTGAACATTTTTTTTTAGTATGTCATGAAAGATATGAAAATAACTATTTTTAGGTATGATAGAATATGTTTTAAACTGCGTAAAAATTTTTTTTATTAACTTTATTCCATGTTTATATTAAAAATAATGGCCGTGCGTAGGCTTTTCAAAATCAAAAGGGTAAACGGTACCAAGGGAAATCTCGGTAACGGATAGCTTAAAAAAAATCAAAATGGATTAGATTGAATATGACAAATACTAGGTCTGTAACCTCTAATAATTAATATTTATGAAAAAATAACAAAATGGCAGACAAAAAACCGAAAAAAGGAATTAATTTTTTTTTAGTGCTTTTTTATTTAAAAATTAGTAAAAATGTTATATTTAAATATATTACAGGCTACAGAGCTATTTCAATATGTGTAGAATGTGTGGTTTAAATTTCATAAGGATCGGTCGAATAATTTTCATAAAATCCTTGGTACCGTTTTAAAAGCGCTGTTTTGAGAAAAACGCGTTTAAAACAATAACAATGCAATAAAATAAATAAAAAAACAATTTTTTTTACGTATTTTAAGACATGTTTTATCATACCTAAGAATATTTATATCCATATCGTCCATGACATACTCAAAGAAGATGTTGAAAAATAGATCTTTTTTTAGCATATAAAGTAGAATAACCCCTTAAAGACCAATAATTATGTACTTATAATTTTCTCTATATCATGCGTTATTTGGCTCAAATTTTAAATTTTTGAGTTTTAAAGAAAATTCAAGAAATTGTTACGTAAGCCCTGTAATACGTTCAAAAAAATATATTTTTTATCCTTTGACTCTTTTTCATTTCGTGCGTTATTTGGCTTCTACTTAATTAATTATTTTTTTAATTTTCTGAATGCTCTAACTTTCTTAATTTTCATCAAAAATGGCTGGCCAACGAACTCGACCTTCATTTTAAAACACTAAATGAATATATCAAAGGCTAATGCAATCGGTTAATTCCTTCGAAAGTAATTGTGAACGAAAGATAAAAATCTACACAGACACACACACAGGCAGTCAAACGGACGGACACATTGGTAAAACCATGTTTTTCGGGTTCAGGGGGTCACAAAACGTAAAGATTTAACAAAAAAATGAGGGGTTCAAATTTTACACAAATATAATACAGTCTCTCTGATGAGAATGTAAAAATGTATTGTTAAAGCTTATGAAATTTCGCGTATATTTAACTTTTGCAAAAATAATTTAGACTTTTTGAAGAGGATATAATATCTCGCGAGAAGTTTAAAAAATGTAATCATTTGTCGAATTTTGTACCCTAACTTATTTAACTCACGGTATTTCTACAAGTATTAAAAACAATCTTATAGGGTTTTTTATTGTTTATTTGCTATAATATCTTTTTAAGATAACTTGTCTCTATTATGATCTTCTACAGATTGTTAATGATGTTAAACATTTAATTCACATGCAAATTTTATGTCGTAGGATGAAGAGATGTTGCACACCGGTAGAAGTTCAGATACCTTGGATAGTGTAAGTCTCTCAGATAATTTGTTGGACTTTGAAAAATACATAAGTACATGGAGGGTTGAACAGCAAGTTCCAGAAGGAAAACAAGTTGAAGAAGAGGAACGTGAAGACCAGCAAGTTCCTCAAAGAGAGCAACAAGGTCCGGTTTTAGAATTACATCAGAACTCACATGTTGAGCCTGTTGTAGAAGTTGAGGAAACTGGAGTTGCTGCATGTTTAGGAACTTATTCAGAAAATTTGCAACCTAATCTTGGTTCGTATTTTTTTTTACTTTACTAATATTTGATTAATCATGTGGTGTCCCAATTATAAGGACAAGGTAGTTTTTTTGACTTCTATTTTTTAACGTACTAGCAATTATGATCCGCGCGATTAATTTCTACTTTTTGCACACGCTTTGCGTGTAGAAAAAATATTTGGGAACTTTTAATTCCTTAAAAGTCTTTAAAATTACTAAATTACCTGAGGTTAGTGAATATTATTCCATAAATTAATAAGATTATCAGTTTTTAATGTATTAATACTCGTATTTTTAATGTATTATTTTTTTATATATGGGGCATTATTCCTCAAGTGTACCACCCTCAGAATTCGACTTTGTTTGATCAGACATTGTCTGATTATTCGGTTTCGTGCTATTTCGAAGGTATTAAAGCTCCTTTCCCATGGAATACACAAAATTTTATCCCACATGTTTTTGATAGTTTTTTTCCTGGTCTATCGAATATTTATAACCATTTTAAAAAAAGTTAAAATTCGACCGATTTTTTTGAAAATCAAAATATTTTTGACTTTTGAAGAAAAAAGCATGTTTTTTTTTGGTCTCAAAGTAAAGCTTAAGGAGTTAGTACCAAAGAATATTTTTTAAAAATTGATTTTCTAAAAAGTGCAAATTCTTATAATAAATATATGTAGAATTGTTGGATTAATCGTTATTTTGGTCATAAATATCGAGAACAGGTCGAAAAACGCAAAACAACGTAAGCATCTTGAACGCACCGAACGTGCTTTTAGCACTCGTATCAGGAAAATGACCTTGAAAATTGAACTCAGGGTCAAAATTGATGGTACAGTTAAATGGCCCTCTCGGTCCTGGTCAATTTTTGTCTAAACCATTTGTTCGTAAATAAACTATTTTATAAGATACTTATAGATTAAAATGGATCACCCTGTATTTTAGATCAAAAACTAAACGCGTTTTTCTCGAAACAACGTTTTTCGACCTGGCGTGCAAGATTCCGAAAAAACTATTGGACCGATCGGGCTGAAATTTGGATATGTTATTCTAAACATGTGTCGCTATCGCATGAACCAGAATAATAATTTTTGTTTAATATTTAACCTTTTTTTAAAACAATTTACGGTTAAGAAAAGGTTAAAAATCTTCAAATCGGTCATTTTGTATTTATTTTTTTCAGATTTCAATTATTCTGGTTCATGCGATAGCGACACATGTGTAGAACAATGTATCCAAATTATATATATATATATATAAATTTTAATCTGATAAAAAAATTCTTTAAAAAAAAGGTGAAAACTTTGGTACTAACCCCTTAAGTCTTTATCTTTCGATGCTCTAAATTTCGTCTTGCCGTTTGTTGTTGTTTTCGAGAAATGAAATAAAGAGTAAAGCGCCGCGTCGACGGCGCTCGAAACTACTGGTCTTCTCGCTCGGCAGAACTTCTTCGGACTCATTTATCGTATCAATTATGAATATTTATTATTTATTAAACTGCTCTCTGCATTGTACAGGGTTGAGACTGTCATTGTAGTTTTTTAATGCTTGCATTACTGTCATTATAGGGACGTACATAATATTAAGGAAATAAATTTATATCTAATAAATATATTGCGTGGAAATAGTCTTTTTCCGGATTATTAGGTCCCTACAATGAGTGTAATGCAGGCATTAGAAAACTTTAATGACAGTCTCAACCCTGTACAATGCAAAGAGCAGTTTAATAAATAATAAATATTCATAATTGATACGATAAATGAGTCCGAAGAAGTAGTCTCGAGCGCCGTCGGCTCGGCGCTTTACTCTTTATTTAATTTCTCGAAAACAACAAAAAACGGCAAGATGAAATTTACAGAATCGAAAGATAAAGACTTAAGCTTTATTAAAAAAAAAATATGTCTTTTTTCTTCAAAAGTCAAAAATATTTTGATTTTCAAAAAAATCGGTCGAATTTTAACTTTTTTTTAAATGGTTATAAATATTCGATAGACCAGGAAAAAAACTATCAAAAAAATTTGCGACAAAATTTTGTATATTCCATGGGAAAGGAGCTTTAATACCTTCGAAATAGCACGAAACCGAATAAAATCGAAACAATTTTTATCCAATCGAAAAAATCTTTCTCCTCTAAAGTTGTACTTAGTAGGACTATACTTTACCCAAGTTTCAGTTCGAGCAGACAAAGTCGAATTCTGAGGGTGTTACACTTGAGGAATAATGCCCGATATGTATTCGTATATTTACAGATCAGTTACCATCAGAATTATGAGATTTTATGGGATTATAAAGTAATTTTAAGGGATATTTTGTGGAATTTTAAGTAATTTGAGAAACTTTTAAGAAATTTTTAGGAATCTCACAAAATTTCACTGGATTCTTGAATATAATGTTAAGGAATTTAAAAGGGTGTTTCGAATTCTATTTAGATTTTAAAAATATGAATTGATTTCACAGTATTTCGAGGATTCTTATGAAATCTTAAAGGATTTAATGATATTTCATAAAATATTAAGTTGTTATAACGACTTTTATGATTTCAAGGGATTTACTAGATTTCATTGGATTATCATTAATTTCAAGGAATTGATATAATTTTATGGAACGTCAAGGAATATAAAGTAGTATTAAATTATTTTAGGAAATTTAAAGGAATTGCATCAGATGTTGAAGAATTTCAAGGGCATTTAAATATATTATTTGGCATATTAAATAATTTTAAAGAGTTTTAAGGAATATGAAGAGATTTTACGAAACATGGAATTTTAAATACTTGTAAGATCTGTTAGGGGATATTAAATATTTTAAGGACTTTCAAGAGATTTTACGAGATTTCATTGGATTTTAAGGAATATTAAGTAATTTTGCTTCTTCATAGGGGAAGCTTTGTCTTGGTAACAAAAACCAGTCCTAAAAAAAGTTTTTTTTAAATATATTTTAAGGGCAATATATTTAATATGATGTCCTGGAAAATTTTCCGGGTGTATGTATGTGTATGTGTGTATGAATGTTTGCATGTATGTATGTCACTATCCAGAAATTTCTTGAAAACGTATAGAGATAAATTGGTGAAATTTTGCATAGTTATTCCACTATATACCTAGTTGAATTTCTTACAATGGTTTAACACAATAAGGTAGTGGACCCGATACTCGAACATTTAACGGCTTAGTGTCAACTCTTGCCCATTTAAAAGCATTTTTAAAGTGTTTAAATTCGGAAAAAACGTATGAAGCTATTTTTAATTGTAAATATAAATTAGATTGTTTAAAACCTGACGATGTGTTGTGTCCACCGTATAGAAAAAAAGTGGCGGAAATCCCTAAAAATCTTCGTGAGTAATTCAATTCTTTTTCTTATTGAATTTTATTTTTTATGAGATTTTTCCATTTAAAATTTATGTTGCTTTTTCAAAAAATTAGACGTGGACGTAAATCTTGTTAGTGGTGACTGTTAGTGGTCTAAATTGCCAGAATATAATGAATAACAATCGTCCTCTTCTTCATCAGAATGATCAGATTCACATCTGTCACCACTAACAAGATTAACGTCCACGTCTAATTTTTTGAAAAAGCAACATAAATTTTAAATGGAAAAATCTCATAAAAAAATAAAATTCAATAAGAAAAAGAATTGAATTACTCACGAAGATTTTTAGGGATTTCCGCCACTTTTTTTCTATACGGTGGACACAACACATCGTCAGGTTTTAAACAATCTAATTTATATTTACAATTAAAAATAGCTTCATACGTTTTTTCCGAATTTAAACACTTTAAAAATGCTTTTAAATGGGCAAGAGTTGACACTAAGCCGTTAAATGTTCGAGTATCGGGTCCACTACCTTATTGTGTTAAACCATTGTAAGAAATTCAACTAGGTATATAGTGGAATAACTA
>UCOH01011889.1:0-91205 GCA_900474275.1 Synergus japonicus | reverse complement strand
GAAAAAAAGAGTCCAAGAAAAGAAAGAACCTGCTCTAAGAAATATTGAAAAATTGTCCACTCGCTGATAAAGAATCAGCGGCCACTTTGATGTTTGATTAGTAATTACAACCTACGTCTTCGTGTCAGTTCAAACCTTTTGTTTCTGACATGTTGAAGACAAGGAGGGACTTAAATTCTACTTACCATCAATTTGTCCCACGTCGTAACGTTGGCAGCATGATGTCTTCATCTGGTCGGTCCCTATGGAGATCCATTCTTTTCACATTGCAGGGTCATTTTCTCTTCGGAGGCTCGAGTCCTGCAGATCAATTTCGTGTGATGAGGGTTGGAGATCGTTTTCTCAGCTCTTAGTCAAAATTCAGAACACTTTAAAGATCGTTTTTCCATTCAACCAACAAACACCTGAAATGAAAATTGAAAAAATGTAGTTGTACAACAATCTAAAGCAAAAACAAATTATAAAAATATATCTTTTAGAAACATTTATAAAAACAGAAGAACAATTAGATCCAAATCCCACAAGAAATTAGAATTAGGCGTACAAAAGCAACAGAATATTTCATAAACGGAATATAAACACTTCAGCTTATTTAAGAATAGTTTAGTATTTTTCAATACAAGAAAAGGTGTTTAAAGACTTCTACTAAACCTGATATTATTTCAAGTTATTATAAATTTAAGAACATTGAAAAATTTTTAATTCTAAGGAAGCTAACAGATTTTTCTGTTTGAAAAAGAAGACAAAAACTAATTTTTAGGTGCAAACACAGTATTTTACCTTCATTAATTCACTTTCATTGTCTAATTTCTGCTTTAGTGATGTCCAGAGAATCAAGAATTAGTCGCACGTAAACTGTTTTTAATCATTTTAATTGCAAAATTGCTATCTGATAACAGTTCCACACTCGAATCAATTAATTAGTTGTGCATTGAGCTAAGGCTGCATCTGAAACAAATCAAAGATAAATAAAGATTTACAAATTAAATAGTATGTTTAAGGTCATTGGATTAGAAGACCTGTATTTTTTCACCAGGTCTGATACATATACCACACATTAAAAATTCCACCTCAAGAAAAAATAAACAAAAAATTCAATACTTTCAATTGCACAGAATCTGAAGGATTTATTTTTGAAATAAAAGATAGAGATAAGAAAGAACAATACATAAAATAGTTTTTCAGAGTTGTAAAAGCAAAATCCAAGTATTTTTAGAAACCTAGATGTATAAACAAATTTGAATATAATGTTCCAGGTTTTTTTTTTGACAATTAAATATAAAAATATTTTTAAAAAGATAGGAATATCTCATTTTTGAGTTTTGAAATAGTTACCGGGACACTTTTAGTCAAAAATTGAGAAGCTAAACAAAATTCTGTTCCAATTTGATTAAAATAAAATAATTCTGTATTGGTTTTATCAATTTGATAGAATTTAAAACACTTAAATTAAAAAAAGTTTAGAATTCTACAATTTTGATTAAAAAATTTTCTAATCTTTCCATAAAATTAATTCAAACTTTAATAGTATTTAAATTGAAAATAAATTGGATAATAAAAAGCTTCAAATACGAAATAATGACCATTATCAGATTGCTAATAGATAACTTCTGTTAGATCCAAATATACCAGACACAAAACAAAAATAATTTTAAAAACAAAGGAAATATTACAAACATTGGAAGGCGAAGAATATAGAAAAACACCACTTGGTAAAAAATGTCGAAAGTTTACTGTCTTTATACTGTGTTAATTTCTTACTATAAAGAAGTTGTATAGTTCCAGAAAAAATAACTAATATTTGCGTTTATAAAATTTCGACTTTTCTTTACGTTTAGGACGTTATGACTTTTTATAAGGATCAGCATATAATAAATCTTATATATTATTACGATAATATCATTCTGAAATCACTCTTCAATTGTCTATAACAAGAAATTTAAGATTTTGTTCGATATACCTTTTCTATTTCCAACCTAACTTGTCACCTTGTGAAACGTCGGAGTATAAGGAGAATCAAAATGATCTATATTGCATTAGAAGTTATTTTGTACATATTTTTGATGCGAAAAGATCCGATTCAAAATATTCAAATACGCAAAGAATTACTAATAAAAAGACTGTGTGTAACAATGTGTAGATGGACTAGTCCATTATTAGATCGATAGCCATATTGCATGAACTCACTGGACTCGCAAATCGATTGATACATAAATCCAATCTAAAAATGGACTAGTCCATTATTAGGTATGCAATTAGTCCGAATGAAAAAAAATTTCTTTAAAACGTAATTTTCAATTGTTACGTCTTCAAATAGAAGAAATTTACCTAGGCATCAGATTTGGTTTGTTCACGCCACTGCATGGACTCACTGGAGTCGCGAATCGATTGATACATAAATCAATGTTTTTATCCACGATTTTCATCCACTTTCTGAAATTTGTTATCCTCGCACAAATAGTTCGGAAACTGAAACAAATGCCACGAATTTCGAGCATACGACGCCACGAATATGACGAAACTATGATTTTTTACAAGACACGAATTTGATCCCAGAATGCACCACTGCAACTGCACCTCACAGGTAAGGTTAGGTGAACTAATTTTCATTAGTCCGCTAGAAAAAAGCGCGGGACAAATCACGAAGGGGATTTGTTAATTTGAGAGGGGGCAGGCGGCGACAAAGTCATCACCAATCCCTGCCATTCCCGCTATTTTCCTATTCCCCTACAACCCCACTTGACTATTACTCATGATCAAGCCCGCCAATAAGGAGAAATTGCATCATTAATTCTTAGAATCTTAAAAATGTGAAAATATTTACTTTTCTTGCAGGTTGAGACGTGCTTCTCCATTGTTCTCCATTGTTCTCTGAGTCTCACAGTCTAAGAGGTCGATAGAGGTTGATGGAAGTCGATTTGGTGAGTCTCCCTTGCGAAATATTTGAAGGTTTATGAAAATATAAAGAATTATGACATTGTATTTACAATCTTGGGTTTGTTTCAGATGCAGTCTTAGTTGAATGGATAACTAGATAATGGATTCCAGTAAGAGACCGCCATAAGATAGCGATTTTGCAATGAAAGTGCTGGCTGTGGTTGAAAGCAGTATCTTTTACGAATCCTTGATTTTCCGAGTACCAATGGACCTGGTCTTACAAATTATGAGAGTTACGGTGACAATTTTCACTGAAAAAATTTGGTATGTATGATTCGATGAAATCAATTTAATTTAGATTTATTACATGTTTGCAATTTTCTGGAATTTAGGTTCTTTATTTTTTGTGAAATAATTGATAAAACATACAAGAAATTGCTTTATATAATGAAACTGTACCTATAAATTCTTAGGAAAATTAAATCTCACGTTTTTTTAAAATGATTTTTATAGTATTTATAAATATATTTAATTATACATACAGTATTTTGTCCTTTTTTATTAGAAAATACTTAGAAACTCTTTTTGGGAATCACAAGGGTTTTTGGATAAGAATTAGGTTTAATGTACAAGTGCTGGGAATTTTTGTTAGGTTCTAATTTTTTTATTATTTAATTTTGAGACTTGAAGTATTTATTAATGTTAAAAATGAAAACTAGCTTTGCAAAAAAATTATTTTTTTTAAATCTTTGAAAACTGTGTAGTATATTTTTCTTATATCCTTACATTTTACAACAAAAATAATATTTCCTCGTGTTCTACGCAATTAATATTTCTGAGTTTTTTAAAAGTTTATTTCATCTTAAGCTGGAATTTTGATTTTTTCTGTGTAAGTTTAAAGCCTGATGGTAGAGACACATAGATGATAGTTTACAAATTCTATTGTTTCATATTTATAATTTTGGATTTTTTCAGGTGCAGTTGAATGGACAGATGATACCAGTATTCTTGATACTCGCGACCCCAATGAACATCATACACCAAATTATTCTACAAAAATTACGAAGACTGTTCTGATCCAAACTGATCGCTATAATATTGTGATTTTGCAATTGAAATTATTGAAAGCAGAATCTGACGAATTCATGATTTTTCGGACAATGGACCTTTGGTCCTATAAATTATAAGAGTTACGAAGAGTTTGCCACCATCAAAATATGGTATGTCTAATTCTACGAAGTTACTTTAATTCTACAAGAAGTATCTTGCTAACTATGTCTTTTTTTACCCTACTAATTTTTTTCTAATTTAAAAGAGTGATTTTTTTAGCTTTTATAAAAATAAAAATTCTCAACTTTTTATTCTATTAACTTAAGTTTAATTAATGTTGACAATAAAAACTGTAACATTTTTATGTCGTTTGGAGATCACGCTTTCTAAAAAAATCATTTTTTAAAATGTATATTTATCATATCTTTGTCTTTTTTTAACAAAAATATATTTTTTCGGTTTTACAGAATAGAAATGAGTGCTTTTTTAAAATTATATTTTACCTCGAGGTACAATTTCGAATTTGCTGTGAGCTAAATACTCTTGTATCAGATTTATAATCGTGGTTTTTTTCAGGTGCATTCTGAGTGCTCAGACAAATGGATGTGTGAATATCGAACTAATAAAGCAGAAATTAGACAATGAAAGTGAATTAATGAAGGTAAAATACTGTGTTTGCACCTAAAAATTAGTTTTTGTCTTCTTTTTCAAACAGAAAAATCTGTCAGCTTCCTCAGAATTACAAATTTTTCAAAGTTCTTAAATTTATAATAACTTGAAATAATATCAGGTTCAGTAGAAGTTTTTAAACACCTTTTCTTATACTGAAAAATATTAAACTATTCTTAAATAAGCTGTAATATTTATATTCCGTTTATGAAATATTCTGTTGCTTTTGTACGCCTAATTCTAATTTCTTGTGGGATTTGGATCTAATTGTTCTTCTGTTTTTATAGATGTTTCTAAATGACATATTTCTATCATTTGTTTTTGCCTTAGATTGTTGTACAACTATATTTTTTCAATTTTCATTTCAGGTGTTTGTTGGTTGAATGGAAAAACGATCTTTAAAGTGTTCTGAATTTTGACTAAGAGCTGAGAAAACTATCGTCCAATCCTCATCACACGAAATAGATCTGCAGGACTCGAGCCTCCGAAGAGAAAATGACCCCGCAATATGAAGAGAATAGATCTCCATAGGGACCGACCTGATGAAGACATCATGCTGCCAACGTTACGACGTGGGACAAATTAATGGTAAGTAGAATTTAAGTCCCTCCTTGTCTTCAACATGTCAGAAACAAAAGGTTTGAACTGACACGAAGACGTAGGTTGTAATTACTAATCAAACATCAAAGTGGCCGCTGATTCTTTATCAGCGAGTGGACAATTTTTCAATATTTCTTAGAGCAGGTTCTTTCTTTTCTTGGACTCTTTTTTTCCATGCTATTTTTTTAATTTTATTGACAATGTGATTAGATATTAGAATGTGTAGTTTTTAAAATTGTTATTCGCCCTTTGCAGGCTTTAATGAAATTTTAACCCATGAGACCAAGAAAAGATGAGGAATTTCTCGAATCAAAGGAAGTATGTTTCGGTTCATGTGTGATAATTATTTTCTTTGTTCGTGTTTTTTCCTTTGAGTCGATGAAATCCAGGAGTACTATTTTTGAAATGAGTATCTGAGCTTTTTGTTTTCTTAAAAACAATTTAATATTCAGTTTTAAATATTTATTTATTTATATAAATTTCTAAATTCCTTTTTTTGTGACTTACAGTTGAGCTTAAACTAAAGAATTTTTAATATAATTTTTGCATGATCTTTCTTTCAAAATAAATTTGTTTTAAATATTACTTTCGGAGTGTCTGGTGACATTTAAAATTTCTTTGAATGTTTACGGCAACATGAAAAATAAAATTATTTCATGTTGAAATTTACAGTAAAGATAATTATGCTTTAACAATTATTCTTATATTTTTCAGTCTAAATTGAATTTTTTCAATTAAAATGTCAAGGCTAGAGTAGGATGTACTAATGGTTTAACCAATGGAAAATGTTGGCGTACACCGTTTTATTTGTTAATCCAGTAAGGCGCAATATCTGTGTGTGTGTGTTTTTGCGTATTTGCGTCTCACTTGATCATTTTCAATAAATTTCTCTCTTTGAACATTATTTTAATGATTAGAATGATCATTATTATTTTTATAATTAAATAGTAAGCAACGTTTTGAATAAACATATTATTAAACGGTGTATGATTTCAGGGTTGGCGCTGGTATGTGTGTGCCCTAACGTGGCTTTTAAGTTCAGGTGCAGGATGAGTCCCGGGACGAATCCCTAGGTTAGGCTTTTTGGCACCGGGGCGGTGTGAATGAGAACCGTGGAGCGAGAGTGTTGGTGTGAATCTATTTTTGAATTTTTAAATATAGCTAGGAATTAGGCAGGTAATTTTTTCTGGAATGAATGTTTAGTTTTAAGTAGGTAGAGCCAGGATGAAATATTTCTTGCGTGCGTACGATATTTTACCCTGGATGAAATGATATTGTTTGAGGAGTTCATTTTCTATATTTTGAATTGTTCACCTGATAACAATGTCGATTTCAGTAGAGAAAATTAACGCGTATGGTCGATGAAAATCGAAGTGCTCGAGATAATGAAGAAATGTTTTTTTTTTTTTAATTAGATACCCGAGCACAAAATCCCCAAAAATAAAAAGGAGAACCTAGTTATATGTCAGTCCATCTTTAGATGCACGGACATTTAACAACTTACAACATTAATATTTTCCACGACAGCCACTATGATGATTTGCAGTGTTATTTTTCACATTGATTTTTATTCGACTTTAAGTCGTTTGGAACTATTTTGTCTCTGTATTCTTTCTTTCAGGTACATTAACTTATTTTTTTTTATATTGAAAATTATCCTGTTGGATGTATTTTCTGATTTGAAAATTGACTTCTTTACAGAGATTATCCTCTTGGATAAGTTTTCTGATTTAAAATTTGACTTTTTATTATTTTTTTCATATATTATACGTCTTTCTATAAATCTACTAAACATAATTTTAATTGGGGGCAATATTGAATGTTATAATCCTTTTTTGCTCATATATTTTCTAAAAATGTTTTCGTGATTTTTAAAACTATAATTTCATTCTAATGTTACGTGTTTTTTTTTCTTGTAAATGACGCTATTGTTTTTTATCAATGTGAGTATAATGAGTGTTTAGTGTGAATGATTTTTGGTATTGGTTCTATATTTCTATTGTGTAAGGTAAGTGTATATATCTTGTTTTAAATTTACTATCTTTATAATATAAGGAATGAGATTATTATAATTTAATAATTTTTATTCTAGAAATAAAGGTAATTATATCTTACATATTAATAATAATATACAAATTATAATTAATGTATCGATCGAAATTTATAGAAATATTTTATTTATTATTTGATTGTTATGTAAGATTGTTGCAAATATGGTTGAATTTTTTTGTATTTTAATTTATCTACATCAGCACAATTTCACATTTTATATATAATATTTTTTTCTTATAGGACGATTAAAAATTTATATCATCGTTTTTGAAAACACTTACACTACATATGGATTTGTGTAAGTATGTATGGTTCGGATCTTCAGAATTTTCTACTTTATCGACAAAAATATGCCACTTGAGTTTGACCAGTTTGACAGAGTATTGCTTATACTTTAGATGATCTTGACAGATCTTGGATCTATTATTTTAAAAAGAAATTTTTCTAAGTACAGTTTACACTTTAAAATATTATAAAGAATTGAAAGTAATCTTTATCAACTAATTCATGCTGTATAATTTATGTGTACACCAATGCGGAAGGTTTATAAGCTTGTGTGATGCATTCTGCTGAATTATTGTTTTGATTCTCCTAACCTTCAAATTTTGTTTTTAAACCATTTTTACTTTCAAACTCAAGTTTTAAAATTTATATGCTGGTTGTTAATCATTATGGTTGAAGAGGTTGTTAATCCTAGCAATAGGCCAAAGGTAAATTGTTAAATTATATTGCTCACAGTTTCTTTGTTATATATCCCTAAGACATCGTAATTATTTTCTTGATTCTTAATTTTTCAGAGCAAGACAACAAGACCCCGTTCAGTTTATTTATGGAATGTTCTGGATGTGCAAAAATGGCTAAGACGACACTGCAGCGATTATTATCAGCTTTATCATGAAAAGTTTTTATATGTAAGTTATTACATCTTAGATTTATTAAACTACGTAGTCTTGCAACTTTTTAGATTAAACAAACTAATACATTCTCTGATGAGAATGTAAAAATGGGATGATTTTCATTATCAACTTTATCAGTCAGTTAGTATATTATTTTTTCATGTTTCGTCTCTTTATATTCTGAAAAAGTAACTAGAAAAAATGTTAGAAACAAATTATAACTAATTTGCATGTTATTTTTGACGTTTGTAGCATGATATAACAGGACGAGCTCTCCTGAGAATAAACGAAAATATTCTACTTCGATTGGGCATTGATAATGAGGAGCACAGAATAGATATTTGGAGAGAAATCATGAAACTACATCTCAAAACGGACATCTTAGAAATTAGAGACATTGAACGTCGCAATAACCTGCAATATGATTAAGTATGTTGATTTAAATAATTTTATCTCTAATAAGCCTTGTATATAACTTTGATGAATTAATATTTGTCAATTTAAGAAGACAATAGACATTTGATATTTTGTATACTACTTTTATCTTTAATTAAATTTAAAATATTAAAATATTTGCTAGTTAATAATACAATCACAAAATAGTAGCGTTACATATCGTTTTTAGCATTATTTTGTATTGAATTTAGTCATTTAAATTATTACAATATTTTTTTATACTATCGATAAATTATTTTTATATTTATTTTGTATTCTGCTGTCAATTCTTCATAATTATAAACGCATTTTTCCCCATCTTGCTTACAATGACTAGAATATACAAAATCATTAAGACACGAGAAATTAATGATCAAATTTTTATAAGATTATCTTAAAGTGAAATCAAATAGAAATCTGTTTCCAAGTTTTGATCATTAATTTCTTACGTACTTTAATACTAATATCATAATCTTAAATAATTAATTCGTCGTTTCTTTTCAATGGAAAAACCTTGTGCATTTTTAATACATAATATAATTTGTATTTTCCCTTCAAAATTGGAAAAATTAATATCAGAGTTTGCAATCTTTTGTTTCTCAATAATAGAGAAAGTAAAAATATGTATTAGATACTAAATCACAACCGCAAATACTTAACTTAACAAATACTCCTAAAAAACATTCCAATTTACTAAATAAATGTCGAATTTACATGTTACAAAATTTATGTACACCAATATATTTTTAAGAAAAAATATTTCAATTATACATTTTTGCGCTTTAATTTGAATAATAGAATTGACATAATTTTACTATTACTATTTTTTTGCTCGGACTCGAATCTAGTGATATTTTATCGTGATGAAAAAATGAAATAATATCAAAATATGGGTTCAAGGTCTCTGTCCTCAAAGTATGAAATATTTCTTGAGGTCATCCCTCTTGACAATTTTTCTTACGGTTTTTTTTTTTTACCATTTCCCAATGATTTATGGTAAAGTTTAGAATACCCTAGGGAACTATCCTTTGTCATTTATGGTTTCATAACAATCACAAAAATGCTTATTTCCCAGAAATTATTCCATAATAATTATAGAAAATAATTTAAATTCGAAAGGTGAAATTTCGTTGTACACATAGATATTTTATCTCGATTTTCGTTAAAATTTCTTATCAATGTAGGGATTAATCGCAATTTTCAGTCTCTTATCGTTCGTGATAAGTTTCAATACAGGGATTAATTTGGCTTAAACTGCATATTGATTCAAGTCCGTATATTTGAGCAAATGACTACTGCGCGCAAAATTCTTTATTCTTATTTAAGCAGCTGAAAGTAAAAAGTGGATAAAAATATTTCGTTTGTAAAAATCGGATAAAAATTCTTCAGAGTAAAAGTAGGATGAAATAATTTCTCAGAGGGAAAAAGGATTGGCGTTCCGTTTTTGCTTTGACAATTTATTTTATTCCATTTTTACTCTGAATAGTTTTTATTCCACTTTTTGCTTTCAGCCTCTCATTTTATTCCGGAAAGTAATCACGTAGATTTATGAGTTTGGAATTATGTACTCTAGTTTTTGAGTAATTCACTATTGATTAAATTCTATGCATTCGTTACAATTTTGCTCACTGAGGGAATATTTTTGACGTAGCAGGAAACATTTCCTGAATTTAGGGAACAAACTTTAGAAATAAAATCATTGAATTTATTCCATTTTTATGGCATCGTTTCATTATCTTGAAAGTCATAAAAGAAATAATGCTGATAAAGGCGGAATTAAATAAAATATAAAATAGCAGAATTGTTTTTGGAAAAATGTTCAATGGTAGAGTTTCCTATGGCGCAGGATTGACTGAAAATAGGATTCTGGATTTACTATGTTAATACTCTACATGATTTGGTAGCTAGCACAGCTGATGCAAACCTTATTTGGCAATAGATCATCTCTAGAAACTTCTTAATCCTTTGTTATTAAATTCCGATATTGTTCGGAGAAATTCGATTGCGTTTCGTATATTATCAGTAATAAATATAAAATATAAATTAACACGCAGTAGTCATCAAAATGATGATTAAAAGTGGCTAAACTTTTTTTACACTAAAGATAAAAGCGCTTTTTACAAAGTAATACTTTTATATTTGGAAAATTAAAATTGGACTCTTTACAAAATAATATTGTTTTATGAAGAGAAATTAACTAGGAATGCAATTGGGTGTTCAAGTTCCTTAAAATTCTTGATTAGATATTTTTAAAGCTCTCACGAGAACACCAGGCTTCACAGTCAATACTCTCTTTCCCTGTTTCCATTTCTCCTTTTTAAAAAAAAATAGAATTCCTGTTTTTTTCTTTGTTTTCAAGAAAATAATATTTTTTTCTTTTTTTATAGTTAAACGCGGGTTGTATCATTAAAATCCCATAAAAAATTCAAATTTTTTGCTTGATTTTTTTTTTTGCTTCAAATTTTTTATTTGAAAGTATGTAAACTTAATTTAATTCAATATAGTATCTGTTTTAATTTGATTGAAAAGAATTTATTCTTATATTTCCCTATTTTTGTGAAAATGTCACTTAATTATTCCCCTGTTTTGAGAGCATTTCGTGCTGTGAAGCCTGGAATATTTACATTGGGTTCACAATAAATTAGCTTAACTCCTATTTATACAAATTAATAATTAAAAACACTAATACATACTTAGAGTAATAGACATTCAATTTGGAAAGATTGAAACAAAAGAGTGAAATATTTAAACTTATTTTGGATAAAAAGAATAAATATATGTAAGTCTAGGACACATTTTTCTTGTAGAAATATGAAACATGACTAGATGAATTTGAATACAAGTATTATTTATAATAGTTCTCTTTTTTGATTAAAATAAAATTTTCTATTACAGAACTTAATCTTCGTCGCCTTATCATTCAATCGAGAGGACAAAGTTCCGAAAGCGAAATACCTACCTCGAGATTTTGTTAAGACTACGTATATACTTAATATTTTAATTCGCTGATTAAGAAAACTATCATGAAAATTGGTGCAAAGGGGACACAGTGTACCTTACTGCACCTTAAACTAATTGTTTTTAAAACAATATCAAAAAACTTGTTTTTGTTAAAAAAATTTCGGATTTTGACCTTGACAATGATATACGTAATCAACACGACAACTTAATATTAAATATATATTATATTAAATATACGTTGCCTTAACGAAATCGGAGGTAAGTTATTTTTGGGACAACACGACTGTATCCCATATTTCTATGTATTTTTTTTTTGCACAACTCATAAATAAGTACATTTTATGTCTGATAGTCTAGTTCTGTTCGAACTGTTTTCTCTTGATGAAAAACTTGTCCAAATAGACTGTTTGCTGAGATTATAAACAAAGTTCTTGGTCAGCGAGATCACGTGTTTGTTTGTGTCTTCCGGAAGAGAAGACGTATAACTCCATCGTTCTTTCTGGCGTCTTGGGAATAGTTGATTGGTTATCATGTCCATTTCGAGTACAACATCCGGCTGAGTTTAATGAACGTGACGTAATTTCATTTCCGTTTACCATAAGTCGCGAAGATTCTCTGACTGAAGCGCTTCTGTAGAATGAAGCTGCTGCTGGACAGCCTCCAGATGCTGGTCTTCGCCAGTCATATCTGAATTAAAAATAAAAAGTAAACGTTTTCATGATTTGCATATGATCTTTTTTGACTTAGCTTATTATCTATATTGAATTCCTTGTAGCAGGGTGGCTATATGTTAGGAAAGTCAGGGAAGTCAAAAATGTCAGGGAAATGCGGTAGCTGTCGGGGAAAATGGAAATTGACTTTTATACTAATTATGTTATTTTTTTCGTATTACATGTATAACTTGAAATTCTAACTATTTTAAGAGATTTTCAATAATCTTAAGGGATTGAAAAAGATTTTTATGTTATTTTAAGAAATTTTTAAGAAAGTTTAGAGCATTCAAAGGATTTTAAGGTATTTTAAAGTTCTTTATGGAATTTTAAAAGATTTTTAAAAAGCATGTAAAAAGTAAAAAAATGTTGATTTTTTTAAAGTGATTTTAAGGGAGTTTTAATGCCTTTCTCTCAAAGAAATGTTATAGAAATTGAAAAATTAAATCTTGTAGCCACCCTGTTATAGAAAGTCAATCTTTACTTTGAGATTCTTCTATAAACTACTTCTTTATTCCACTTAACAAATGCAAGTGTCTATCATCTTTTTTAATCTGTCTTTTATTTTTTGAAGTAGAGAGTAAACTCAGCTAAAATTTCGATTTTTCGGTTTTGTGTAAACAACTCAAGCTATTGTTATTTTTAGAAATTTAATCTTGAATGCGATTGAGTATTATAGCAGACGAATTAGGAGCGATATAGTTTTAGGCTCGTGAAATTATAATTTAAAAGCTCGCTTATTTGAAAAAAATAGTGTCTTATACAATTAGTTAGCAGTAGTCCAAATGTAATAGTACAATATACTCTACTTCAGCATAGAAATCGAAGTGTTCAGTTTCATTTGTCAAATATTAAATTTGAATCGTATCCAAATTGGATGCGATTCTAATTTGAAAGCAGTATAATAAATAAATAATTTGAAACATTTCAATTCTAAATAAAAGTAAGTTGGAGGAATTCAAATTTGTCCTGCGAAATACAGAAACTTATAATGAAGTCATGAAAATTGAAAACTGAATACATTGATGAAATAAAATGAGTAATCGTTAAATCTCAAGTTATGAACTTGATATTGAACGCCTTTTCTGCGATAAATTAGAAAAATGACATATGACGTAATAAAGGCTCAATTTTTAAAATGAATAATTACTCTCATTTTAGGATAAGTTTCTGAAATTCATGCATTGAAAAGCTGATTCTCGTCAAAGATGGACATGAAATCGAGAAGCTTGAAACACATTTTGCTCTTCAAAGAAACGCTGTGTACTTATGTCCTTAGGAGTCGTTAGCAACTAAGTGTTCCCCAATCCTTTTCTTTGCACTGAGCCTTCATTCGTTTTCCGTTATTGCTTGCAAATACATATGTATTTTTGTACGAAGAGAGCACCTGAGAATGTACCTAATGGATGCTCTGGTACTTTGCGTTTTATCCATGTCCAAACTGTCTGTTGGTGGACTCGAAGACCACCTGCGAGATCGACACGGACATCTTAATTGAAATTCCCTTTTGAATTTTTCCTGTAATTTAAAAACAGTCGGAATTTTTCAATTTTCAGTATCAAGGGAGGAGTGAGAGTATTTAGAGAAGAAACAATAGTTTATGGGTGAAAATTAAAAGGTTGAAATTATTCGATTTTTCAGAGTGGCGACTTGAGCGGGAAACCGGAATGTGACGGGGAATTTAATTTCATTCATTACGGATCGTCACTTTTTTTTACTTTTTTCTATGATTTTCTAAGAAATTTTTAGATAAAGTTTATATTTTTAACGTGAATTTAGAAAATTCACTTACTCGTCTTTTTTAATGATTTTTTAATATAAATATGTTATCTTTAGTTGACCGAGGAAAACAGGGAATTTGAAATCGTCCGCCGAATCACCACTCTGTTCTTAGTTTTTTTTTTTATGTATATTAGAAATCTTTTTAGCTCTAATTTTCTGACTTTATTTTCTTTAAATGAAACCGTAGTCGTATGTTACAGTATGCACGCATTTTTAGTTAAACACAAGTTTAGATGTGAAAATATAATACCCTTCGATAAGTAAATGACTGTAATTAAAAAGGTCTTATGCAAAAATAGCTGCACAAAACACAACAATAAATCGTTCAAGCTAGAATAATAATTTTATTTCCATATTCGGGGCTTCTTTGTTGCTTTACAATTTGGTGTTTCATGAATAATAATTAGATTCATAAACTATGAAAGCTACGATAAAATATTGAAAAGTAATTTAAATTCAATGTTGATTTTGATAGATAATTAGATATATGAACATTAAACAAGCATGAGAAAAGTTATTCCACATGTGTGTAAGTGTGTCACTTGTTTTTCTTTTTCCGATATATTGTGAATAAGAGACCATCGTGGGCGGTGAATTCACTTTTTAATGAAATTTTCACACTTTATTCTCTCTGGGTTTGTCACCTTTTTTACACTTACGTTGTAGATGCCATAGATGAAAGGATTGTAGCAGCTGTTGGACATCGCCAACCAATCACAACAAAACCATATTATGTTGATATAACGATACCTGAAATTAATTGATTAGTGTTATGCAAATTTTTCACGTAGTTCTAGCCTTTCTCTAGGGATTTTTACATCCTCATCAGAGAGAATATATTAGATTTTTTAAAATTCTATTCGTGACAACTTTAAAAAAATTGAAGTTGAAGATAGAATATGAAGAAAGAAGTTCTGAACGTGACTTCTTTTAGTCGTTTGTGGTACCTGACTTGAATTCTATACACGATCTTAAAGAATTTTTCCAGTGTTCATATTACGAGATTACTTTAGTCAACGACTATCGAAAATCTATAGAGTATCTTCTTTTTGTTGGATCATTTTACATACAAATAGTCTAGGTTTAATAACAAAATATTTATTATTGCAAACATAAATTTTTCGAAACTAAACTATGGTATTATGGTAAAGTAGGGTAAGAGCAACAATTGTTGACACATTTACCTATTTTTGACACCCGCTTCTAATTTGATTTAACAATTATTACAGTCATTTTCCGGAAATTCTTTATAATCATTTGAAATCTCTTGAAAAATGTTGAAATTGTTTAAAATTATATAAAGCCTTCAAATTGCTAGTGATTCTTTAAAATCGCTGGAAGTCTCTTCAAGTTCCATGAAATTCCTTAAAATTACTTAAAATCTCTTGAAATACTTTAAAATTATTTAAAATCATTCAAAATGTCTTTTTATTCCTTTTCTATTTTATCAAATTTTTCAATATTTTTTTTTCGAAAATCAAAAAAAGAAAACAATAAATTGGTCGGAGGAAAAAAATTTGACCAGAAAAAACTGTGAGAAAACAGGGAAAACCCCGGAAATTTCAAATTGCCTGATCACTAGACACCCTGCCCTGATAATACATTTATCCCTCATTACAATCTACCTCAGCTTATTACATTCCTAAAATTTGCGCGGGTCGTGTATTTAGATAAAAAAATACGGTAATGAAATAAATCCCAAGAATTCTTGGGATAAATGCGTTAATTTTCCTTCTTTCACAGATTGAATTTAGTTACCAAGGCGAAAGAAATTCTTGAAGGGAATTAAATGCATTTGTGTGTGTGTTTTCGGATTTCGAATGAAAAGTGAGGGAAATAAAGCTGTGAAAAAGCAAGATTGATCTATATTAGACACTCTTTTTGAAGTTTTTTTTTATTAAATTAAAACTGTAATTAGTTAGGTCAGACGGGTAATTTTCAGTTAAAATATTATGTAGAATTTTTTTCCCAATGAAGATAAATGTGTAAGATAATTAAAATACCTCTTTTCGTATACGAAATCTACTTTAATTTTTAATTACTTTATATTTAAATGGAATACTTTATTAAGAGCAAATTTAAATATATTTTAATTTTCCATTAATAAAGTAATGGTACGTATAAAATATCTATAATATTAAATATGTGGCGCTTTATAGCTTTATACTTTGCCATGATATAACATCATGTTTAAAACAGTGTCGTTTCCTTAGTTGGATGTTGCGTAAAGTTCCAAGTGTATAAGTTTTAATAGGATATGGTAAAATATTGATGAAGCTGTTATATAGTCGTTGGGCAACATTATTGTGTATTGTAGATCGGTTTGTATTTTGTATTGTTTTCCTTGAAAGTTCATAAATTAAAAAGGTTGGATGTTAGCATATCGAGTAATTAGTATTGGGTACAGTAATTAATTGATTCATTGATTGATTGATTGGCCAGCTTTGACAATGATTGGCCACTTAAAAATGATCATGTATTAAGCAATATTAATAATTAAAACTTACAATAAATTAATAGCATAGAGTGTGTTGAGAACAATCTTGCTCTTTTTTTTAATAGTTTTCTTTGCGAACATTTTGTTAATTATCTATATTTAACTCTTATCGGTAACCGTACTGTATATATTCAGGGTAGTATTTACCCACCCGAGGGTAATATTTATATTTACTCTGAAATTGGGGTAAATATTTGATTTATTTAGATAAATAAATTTTGATAAATTCTTATAAACACTTGATTTTTGCTATGTTAAGATAAGAGATCAAATTACTGTAATTGATATAAATTTTCTTTGAGGCTTTGATACTTACGCGTTTATTTCTGGGTATGTGTACTGAAGAACATTATACGTTTGAAGTGGGAGCCAACAAACTGCGAATAGGGCCACAACTATAACTAGCATTTTGATCACCTAGAAATTCAAATGCAGAAAGTTAAGTTAGCTCAAATTAAGCCTTAATGTTGTTCTAAACAAGAGAACTCATGTAGAAAAGCTTTCTGATTGCTAATGGGTAATAATAATAATAATAATTATTATTATTATTAAGCTGTTATACACATATTGTATGTTTAGCAATAAAAAGGTCATAGAACCATGCAAACATTAGCTTCTAAGTTTCCGACCCTATATACATTTTATCTCCCTAGAGTATATACTGAGGGATATCTGCTTATTTGTCTCTCTGTATGCACAAAATAAGTTTTATATAAACTTTCAAACATAATCCATGCGTCTTTTATAAAAACGGAAAGATTTCTTTTCTTTTGCTATTGATCTTGTTTAATACATTATGATTGCGGAAAATTGAATTAAGTATATTTATTCATTGCTATGCTATTTAATTTCTCTGATAAGCTTTTGAAAAAAATGGGTATTAATTATCAGAAGGAAGGCGATATTTTTATTTTACTATTTATTTTAAAATAATTCCCGAAAATTCAAATTTCTGAAAAATGCCAATTCCCGAAAATATTAAATAAAACAAACGAAATTTCTTGTGATAACTTGAAGTGGACTCCACCAGTAAAATCTTTTGTAAAATCGATGAAGTTTTTCGGAAACTAGGATAAAAAGTAGATGAGTGAGTTTTCCAATAATCGAGAAAGCGTAAAATAAACAGTGAAAGTGAAAAGATATTTCTCAAAAACACTCAATTTTTACATTCAACTTTTTTATATATATCACATGTAAATCAAGTATGGTATGCTTGGTATAAAAGCAAAATCCATCAATATTTGATGAATCTTGTTATGGATAAATATAATTTTCTTTTCCTGCCTGCACCGTTTTTTTCCAATCGTGAAAAAGATCATTTCAACAGATTAAATGTCTTTCTTCATGTGAAATGTTGAAGCAATTTTTTGTTTTACTCTACAAAAGTTAGTTTTTTTAATGGTTCGGACTGAAGATTGAAATCACTAAATGAAAGTTCATTATATGGATGAGCCTTACATAAAAAAATCATTCATCCTATTGTAGCAGTAAGAGGAAGTAAAATCATTTTATTTTTATAGCAGAACTTAGATATATAGGGTAAAACGACGAATGTTGTGAATGGCTTACTTTCTTTTTATTCTTCATTAAATTGGCATCTCTGGAGTCTTGTGCGTTTCCAGGGGCTCGACTTCCCCATAATCTCAGAGCCATTCGTGCGTAAACACAGGAGATGATAGTCAAGGGAGTCAGATATTGTAGAAAGGCTAAAACTGCTCTGTATGTCAACATTGATCTTTCGGTCAAATTCTCGTTGCGACAAAAAGCCTTCGGATGAATTCGTCCTGCTATAATTAGAACAAAAGCAATTATAGACGCGTCTATCAAAAAGAGAACGAATATTCTGTCTTGTTAGGGATAACTGACAGTTATTATTGAAAAACTTGAAGTCAAGAAGATGAAAACATTTCGAATCTCCTTTTTGACAACATGTGAAAAATTACGAGAAAAAAGACGTCAAAAATGATGCCAAAAAACGCGAAAAAATTAATCGAAAATGATTTTAAAAATTATGTAAAAAACCACTGAAAAAATTGTCCCAATTTTGGACGTTTTTGACGTACTTTGTTAAGTAATTTTTTATGCCCTTTCTATCTCCTTTTTGACGTACCTTTTCATATTGTTTTTGACATGGGTTTTGAGGTCAAGTTTTTCAATAGCGGTCTGCAAAAAGACATGATAAATGACAATGAATACACTCAAAAAGACGTCTGGTTAAATTAATCAGAATTATCGTTAAATATTATTTTTTCTGAATCACATTTGTAATAAACAATATTGGTTAGTCTTACATAATATTCCGTAAAAACAAAAACTTCTTCTTGGAAAACATCAGATGTTGGATTATTACAAAAAAATCTAATCTATGTTTAATATGTTCAGGTATTTGATGAATACTTCTGCAAAGATTCTTACAGTTTTCTTCGGTATTAAGTTTCCATGATGAGGCCTTTATATCATTGGACCCTCATTCCCGGAAAATTTTTTTCTTATACTGCGTATATTTCATTTCTCATTTTCGGTAAAGACAGAAAATTAATCTTTTTAGTTATTGCAGGCATTAGTTATCGATACCTACCTATACCTTAGCAGAGGCCGTATAAATCCTTTAGTGTATATAGTTTCCCAAACATTAGCTATTCTAAATTCTAGTGCTTGGCACAGTATTTTAATTTTTTACCCCTTTTTACCCCTTTTTACCCATTTTACATTGACCATACAAGTAGATTTAATTGGAATATATGAATATCGTCAATATTTAAATCTTTTAAACTAGTAGAACATTGGCGTACAGATCATTTGAATTGGAAATAAAGTAAATGAACATTGTGCTAGATTAAAATGGGTTTGAATAGTGAATTGTTCACATGGAACCGAAAAATCCGAGGAAAAAAAAGGAATAAGCTAAAAAACGTAATAAGATAAAAAAAGTTAATGCAATGTAAAATTAGCAGTATAATTAGAGGTTTGATTGTACATTCTCTTTTTTGTTCCTTCGTTTTCATTTTGTTTTTTAATATAATAGGGTCTTGAATTTGAATATGTAATTATCGAAAACCAAAGGCAATTAACGAAATGGTTTGGTTAGAACAGCAGCTAAATAATAGTGTGTAATAAATCAACTTTCGTAAGACAATGAAATCTTAATTTGATAATTTGCGTCGAAAGATCATAGATTATTTCGATAGGAGAATAAGGCATTGATATTGACTTGGCTTTAGAGCTTGCTAATGAATCAATTTCTCATGGATAATCTCATAAGCGACCTTGCTGCCTAACTGTCGTTAGCAGGCACTCATCTCAATTTTGGAACAATAGCGCAAAGTGCCGCGTTAATAACGTTAACAACATTCCGGCGCCGTCAAACGAAGTCCTTTCTATTCATATTTCAAATACAATACGGTAATATTATTATTCAGATATGGAAAATTCCTCTCAGCGACAACTATCCAATTATTGAGGAGAATGCAAAAGTGAGTTAATTTTCTGTATTGTCAATTAAAAGCTTGCAGTTTTTTTTCTCGATTGTTTGCTGGGAATGAAAAGTTCCCTCTAACATATAATCTGATGTGGAATAAATCGGTATTTAAAAATATTTTCCATCTCGACCCTCTTTTATATATTCTATAAGCAAAAAAATACGCTTAAAACTCTGGAAAAGGGAAAGTTTGTTTTCATATGTTTGATTTAGAAGAAATACGTGCACTTTTCGAATCTCAACTTCTCTTCTGTATATAAAAATAACTTGTCCCAGTCTCCCAGTTATTCTCCGCATCTTTTTTTTGCTATCCCTTTATATTAGTATAACTTGTATAAAGTCTTTTATAAAGTTAAAGTATTTCCCACTGGGAATTTCACATAAGACGTTAAAAATATTAAATCTTAACAATATCGATCAATACGTAGGTCTGAGGAAGCAAATGTCACCCCTTCATCTTTGGCTGTAAATTACTAGAATTTCTGTGCTACAAGTGTCATATTGCATTAATCCAGCAAATTGGCTTTCGCTTCGTTCTCATCAATCTGTGACCACATTTACAGGCAATAAGTACTTGCCACTCCACAAACAACAGACACTGCATGCAAATTAGGCAAATCCCTCAGTTACTATACGGAGCGTTAGCTTAGTAATTGTCTATTCAATTTGCATGTTTAGAATGTTTCAGTGCTGATACAGAAACACACGATCTAAATACAATTTCTCGGCTTACATAAGTCAGGAAAAAGATTAAGACGTTTAAAAATTCAGTCTGTAAATGCAAGTCTACTTTAGCTAATTAGATTTCGAGAAAAGAAACTTGTAATAAAACTTCTGTCTGGCAACTGCTCTCTTTAAATTTATTATTACGCTTAAAACCGTCTTGATAACAAAACTCTTTCCATCCATCTTCAGTTTAACGCACTTGATTAAATAGATTACGAGTGCAAAACATTCTTAGAATTAGGTCTATTTATTTTTCCTTTCGCATATTTAGAAACAAATTAAATGTTTTTGGCCTTCCTTTCTGAAGATAAAGAATAGGAAATTGGTTTATTTCTAAAACAAATCGCAAAAGCATTGAGTTTGACATTCATGAATTAATGGACTGCCAGAGTCAACCTTAAGAAAAAGAAAACAGGAAACCTGCCTATTGCGTACAAAAATTCCACGGTCGCGTTAATTCTGATCTGAAAGATTGAATAGTTTTTGTTGAAGTTAACTGAGAAATTTGTTGAGAGTTAGAAAAATACTAGAGACTGAAATAAGTTTTAAAAAATCAATTATAGTGTTTGAAATTTAGTGGGTATAGGAAGCAATTTGTTTTACTGCTCTGATTCGGCTTTCAGTGCCTAATTTATTTGGTTTATTTGTTAATTTACTATTGATTTCCAATCGTGTACGAGCATCTGTTCGAATTAGGTGTCACATAAGTTATCGAAGTAATACAATGACATCGTTACATCAGCATAATCCTCAAATAACAATCTTTGTTATTCCATCCACGTTCAATAGGGTGGTTCTTATTTCTTATTTTTTCCTTTAATTTCGTTACTCGTGGGAGTCGTTTGTATGTCCAAAAAAGGAAATATCCCAAATTTTAGCGAAATATCTTATTAATCTTTACCCACTAAGCATGAACTTTGAAATTTCTCATGGGATTTACGGGCAGAAATAATACAGTATCATTTTATCTCCAAAGACAAAAAATTGCGTGGACTTATTAAAATATTTTCATAGTCAATAACTTGAAATTTTGTAAAATTAAAAAATGTCGGCCAGTTAAATGCACCCAAAGATACTATTTTTTAAAGTTATTAACAAACAGAGACCAAAAATTGTGGACAATTTTTATAATTTATTGTCAAGCGAATGCAAGATCTCAAAATGCAAATTTTGACAAAATTCTAAATGGCGACCAATTCAAAATTAAAAATAGCTTGTTTTAGCACTTTTAGCTTTCATTGTCTCATTCATTCGATAGATTTTTTTAAAACTTATGCAATATATTACACATACAAAAAGAAATAACTAAGGTGTCGGATAGTTTGTTCTAAAATTTTTCTTTCGAAGAGTTATCGCTTTTTCTTCTCTATTTTTAAACTCTCTTTTAAGAAGAATAAATGGTAGATTGGCTATATAAACTTTACTGCAGTCTGTATCCGTGTTTCTTACACTGAGAAAAAGATTTGGTTTGAACAATAAAATAATTTTATTGATATTTATGTAACAAAGTTAGTGTTAATCGATATTAGAAGGAGAACTTAGAGACGCAATAACGTAAAGTTCGTGTGTAATTTTTGTTTCTTTTGTTGGTAAAAATGTATAAAACAGAAGTATAAAAAAAAAATAGAAAACTTTAAAAAACAACATTTGTTTTTAACTTACCATTATTGATTTCTGGAACCATAACCACTCTCAAGGCTACTGCCATTGGTACCGCTAAGGCTCCACTGACTAACCAAATTCCAGCAATGATGACTTTGGCTTTAAGTTTGCTTGGCCTAGCACTGAAAAAATATGTTCACTTTCATTTATTAATCTAGAGGATTAGATATGATTCAAATGAATATTTTAATGTTATTTTTATATGCTTAATGGATCTTTGATTTGGACTAGAATTGAACATTTGCAGATCAAAAGGAATAAACCATTATTTTTTAATCTATAATAGAATATGGTGTATTACTGATACTATCTTCCTTATCTGCTATCTGAATCAAGGCACTACACTCTTTCTATATTACGGGGTAATGTTTTATTTTATTCAGCACTTTAATTTAGGGGTGAATATACAAGGTGGGGACTTGTATTTCAAAATGTTTATAACGAAAGTAATAATTTACCATAAATCTTTACACTTTGTGGTAAATACAAATATTTAACTTTTAGTTGTCAGGAAAAATTGAAAAACTCGACCGGGAGGAACCGGGAATTTGAAATCGTCCACCGAATCGCCTCCCTGATTATATCATAACTGTTCAAATAATGAAGAGTGTGTTTGTAAAAGAATTTTTATATTTAATAGAATTTAAGTCGAGAAATTTAGCGGTAACAATAAGTCAATGGAGAGCTATGTGTTCGATTTCGTTTGAGACTCGATGGAGGGTGATAACAAAGCTAAAGACAATGGGAATATTGAGGTATTTGAAATTGACTTTGGGAAAGTGAATTACAATTTGATTGCCTACCATTTCAACTATAGGAAACGGGAGTCGAAAGGTTAATCCTATAAATCAATTTCAAAAGTCATTTGCAGAATGTAGACTTTAAGATAAAAAGTCTTCCACCAAGTTTGAAGGCTATGGAATTTAATTAGCTGAAATTCATTGTATTTCGTATTTTTACATATTGTATTTCGAAAGTTTTAATTTCTTTAATTAATTCTAAGATAAGATAGAGTTGAAGACCTTGATATATCTAAAAAAAAAGTTTTATATATATATACGTATCTGTGAAGTCCATTCAAATATAGACTGTTTTAAAGTTTTCGAGATGAATTCGAAGATCTTTTATGAGAGACACGGATGACGCTTAAAGTTATGTAAAGATACATATATAGATATTATAGAAAATATATATAAATAACAAGGCATTTGGAACCCACAAGACAGAGTCATAAAAGCTTTTATCCATATTTTACTTTTCAGCCGCTGAAATATTCTTAAACTTGAAAACTCCCCTAAAGTCCCTTGTCAAATCTTTTTCATTAATTCACTCAAAAAATTTTCGAATATCCCTCCAAGTTTGATAAACTCGTGAGAAATCTCTTTTGAAATTTATGGGATAAAAGCTAACTTAGAATTGACAAGGTGGCCACATGTCAAGAAAATGTCAGGATAATAAAATTTATCAGGGAAATACGAGATAGCTGTCAGGGAAAATAGAAATTTATATAATAATAAAGTATGATATATTCATTTACTCATTCTGTTCACACTGGAAATCTTAAAAAATTTTAAGGGATTTTATAGTTTTAAAAGGAAGTTAACGATATTAGGCTAAACCTTGAAGTATTTAGAATATACGAGATAGATTTTTCTATTTCTATATCTATCCAGATATATTAGACTCCTGCTATGCAAAATAGATAATGATATTTTCTTCCTTTATAGGGTGCACGTAATTTGTTTACCATGCTCTGGTTTATTTCATGTCAACGCCGGCCCAGAGATTAAATCTATTTAAAACTCGCGAGGAAGGTGAAATCTTAACCCCTGTCATAAATCAAGTGCACAGTTTCCGGAAAGAAAACTTTTTGCGATAATAAACCAGATTTACTTCTCTCTTAAATAGTTTTGAGATATATAATTATGTTTTACATAATTTATTAATGCATAAAGAGATAATTAACAAATACAAATAATATGATTGATTGAAATCCTCAAAAAATTGAGAAGACTTTTTTGACCTCCAGATAATTATACTTTTTTAGGATTTCTATGCAATTTCGAATTCAAGAAGTATTTATTTTTAACCCGCCCTAATATATAAAATACAGATAATGTTACAAACCTTAAAGGCCTAAGAATGGCACGATGTCTGTCTACTGCAATTGCTGTGAGGGTAAATACGGAAACGTTGACACACAAAGCTTGCACAAAAGGGCAAAAAGCACACATAAAGTACGGCAGGATCCATCGTTGAAGTAAAGCTGCCTGGAACTAAAATAAAACGTATCAATTTATTGATGTATATTTTTTTGTAAATTTTTTTCCGTGGGTGGAAGAAATAAATGAGAAAAGATTTGAGGGTGATAATATCGGTAAAGCTAGTGAAGCGAGGAAAATGTCAGGGGTGTAATACGGTACAAGTTTAAAGAGAGCGTAAGGAATAAGAAATAATAAATGGCATACTTGAAAGGGAATCGCGAACAATCCGATGACAATGTCAGCAAGTGCGAGGTTGGCAATGAAGCAGTTTGTGACACTTTGCATTCGCCTTGAAGTGGCTACAATCCACATAACGAGAGAATTTCCAAACACAGCTAATATGGATATGCTTCCATAGCACACACTAAGAAGTGCTATTATACCAGCAGGAACTTCATAAAGATCGTCTGCAAAAAAAAAACGATTACAAATTTCGTATGAATTATTTATTCCTTCTACTTGATATTTTTGACGTTCGCAATTTTTTTATTGAATAGCAATTCAAATTCTTTTTATTCTTTTTAATTCGAATTCTTTTTAAATCCTTAAAAAATGTAATCCCATGAAAGCTCTAGTAATTTCTCAACTTGAAATCTTTTCAAACTCCTTGAAATTCGTTAAAATCAAGTAAAGGATGTTAAAATTTTGTACATCCCTTAAAATCTCTTGTGAAACCACTACTAAAATTTTTAAATATACCTAAAATATCTTGATTTCTTTAAAGATGATTAAAATCTTATTAAAACTTCTAAAAATTCTGAAAATATTTGAAATTGAGTCTAAACTCCTTTACATTTCCTTAAAATCACTTAGTCTATTGAAATCTCTTAATTTTTTTTTTATCTTTTAAAACCCTTTGAAATAGTTTAAAGTCTGTTCGAATCTTTTGAAATTTGTTTTATATTTCTAAGGCTTTCTGGTCTTTTATTTGCTAATCCTTTCATTTTTATTTCTCCCTTCGCTTACACTACTGAGTATTCTCAGTAGGTACATGCTTGACAAACAGAATTTATGGTGGATTTGTCAGGATTAGTTTTTCATAAGATCTGCATATTCTAAATCTCCTTGACCACAAAAAAAAAAGATATATAAAATAAAGTTTCATTCGACTATCAAAATTCAACCAAGTGTTGAACCATGATTTTGTGAAAAGAATACATTTCATGCTATGGCACGTATTCTTGAAAAGTAGAATCGATTTTCTCTCGCTCTGGTATTATTACCACCTACTCTCCGATTAGAGTAAATGTATTCCACTGCACAATTTCTTTACAGTTTTATCGTTCTGGAATTCGTATGTCACAAAAAAAACTGATATAGCTTGTTTCAAGATAAGAATTAAAAATGTGCGGTATTTCGTTCGCTCGAATTTCCATCATATTTTGCTTCTTTCAAATTCCATTTGAGGTTCGTTCTCTTTGACATGGGAATTTTCATTTTAGAAATTCTAGCTACGTAATGTATTTTCCCTTACAATGCTGAAGAATATGGGTTTCTTTTCACGGTGAGTGACAGATGAATCAACATGATATAAAATCTTCTTGAAATATAAAGCTTTCTAAGATCATCCACGACTTAGAAATATTTTCGGAAACAATCGCTTTGTAAGAAAGTAATTTTTATAGTAGGTATACTTCAATCAAAAAGGTTTCCACTTTTGAAATACAGTAAAATGTTGAAAATGATATTTTTACCATTTTGATTGTAATATGAATAGTTCTCCGTTAACGAGTGGGTCGAATTTAACATAGGTGTCCACCATACATCAGGACCTCCTTCTTCAGCTGTCCACGAACTATTCATGCTGAGACTAGAAACCTGAAACACAAAGCAGAATATTTGTAACATTATGTACTAAAGTTTCACATAGTTGAAAGTCCATGTAAATTCCTGCTTATTTCCTAGGCTTGTTATTTTACACAAAGGAAAGAAATTTAATGTCGGAAATATTCTGTTAATTGTCAGTTTATTTGAATATAACATGATTTGAAGAGAAATACAATCTCTGATGAGAATGTAAAAATTTGTCAGGGAAATCCGAGAAATGTTAGGGAAATGCGAATTGTCTTGTAATTTTTTGTCAGTGGGACTGTTTATTAGTATCTAATTACATATGTATAAAAATATGTATAAAAGCTTTACATATATAGCTTTTATAGTTTATTTAACAGATTTTAAAAGGAAGTTGAAAAAATTTAACGTGATACATATGAAACAAATTTTTTTTCACTATACACCCAGAGAAAAAGTTTGTTTAAATCAAATAAACGTATATTTGTCTCAGAGCAACTAAAAAATTTCTTTGAATTAAAATGAAAATTTCTTTGAATTAAAAAAATCAAAGAAAAAATATCTTTGAATCAAATAAATTTGATTTAATTCAAAGATATTTTTTGTTGGCTCTGAGGCAAATATACGTTATTTGATTGAAACAAACATTTTTTCTGGGTGATATGATATCGACATTCGACACATTGAAAATTCTTCAGTGTCATATTTTTTGTAGAGAACAGAATTCAATAGAATTAATATCCTATTACCAATATTCGTTAAAAATAATACAAAAGATTCTTAATATTAATGAAGCCTTTGGCAGAATTATTTTTAAAAAATTTGCTTTTGATAACAAAAGCCCCATTGGGCAACCCCCTATAATGAGGGTGAAATAGAAATTTCGTGGGATTTCGCTTTCTCACGACTCTCTTAGTGGTTTAGATGCTACTCATTGCTCAAACATGTGAAAGATCCAGAAAAGTTCTTCACCCCTCGTGAATAGAATGAAGCCACTGATCTTTCGCGAAATTTCTTTGTTGTGAATCTTTGAGCACTCTGATCAAAGTCTACTTCCTTTACATTATATCAGAACTCTGATCGTTTTGGAATATATACGGACATATCCATGAAAAGTGACATTTTGTACAAAAAAAAAATTCAAAAATCAATCATATAAGGCACACATGTCAAACTTTTTTCTTATACTCTTTAAAACTGAATCAGTCAAATTCCACTAAACAACTAAAAATTTCAGTGACTTTTCACTGATTTCCAGTAGATTTGTCACTGATTAAAATCGTGAGAAAAGAGTCACTGCAAATCAGTGGAACTTGACTGGTAATCAGTTAAATTTCACTGATTCAAGTTTAGAGAGTATTCTAAATATATAAAGAAATCCATTTTTTATCTGTTTGGTCAATTTTAGTTAGATATTAGGCCAACATCTTTGCGCATGCGCACAGTTATTTAGACGAGTAATTTTATAGAAACAAGTAATATTTTTCCATTATTTGCCCTTTTTTTTTTTTAATTTTTCAATATATTCTAAATTTTTGGAAAAAAATGTTTGGCAAAAGAAAAAGACGAAGTAAAATAAGGACGAAAATAAAAGATAAATATATACTAAATCCCCTTGATCTATATTTTTCGGTTCCGCATCGATGGAAGGTGCAGCTTTCCATGAAAAAAATGTTTTTCGTACAAATCTCTTTCTGAGAAACCAAACAGGTTTTGCTTTGGCCACATGGGGGTACTTTATATTGTAAAGAGACAATTGTTGGTTTTCGCGTTTATCACAAAATTATATTTTTGAAAAATAATTAAAATTTAATTAATTAAAAAAATTAATTAAAAGTGATAATTTCGTTTAGTATCATTATACAAAGTTCCGTTATATTGTTTTATATTCCATTTTTTGGTTAATGTCTACAAGAGTAATTTGCATTCATGAACCTTTTATATTATTTCTGATTCTGTGCGGAGTTTTCCGCGAACAAAACAAATTTCCGCTAACCTGACGTAAAAAGAGTTGCGCCCGAAGACAAATGGCCCACTCGTGCAGTCATATATCGTTTCCTTTGCTAAAATTAACTTTTTGTGGAAATTTTTTTATGGAGTATTTGCTTTTAGGAAGAAAATTCAGTTGTGAATCAGGGAGACTCTATCACTGCAAATTGATTCACATTGGGAATATTGGATTTGAGTCCATTATAATTTTATTACATATATCGAGTACATATGGGGCAAATGTTACTGATCATTAAATTGAAACATAACGCTGGTTCTGAATCTCATTTTGTATATATATGTATATATACATATGCGTAGGTTGTTACGGATAATATAAGGACAGTGTGCTTTTTGCACCCTCGCTTTATTATTAATTTAAAAAAAAACTTGAAAATAATGCTCATAAAAAATGCGAAGAAAAACCTTCACTATATAAAAGAGAATGGCTAAAATTCACTCTGAACGCATTTTTCCTGGAGTTTAGTCAATTTTATGATGTTAAATTATAATTTGTAGTAGAAAATTGGAAACCCTGCATTAAATTGATTTAAAATTAAATTCAGATTGGCTTCTGCCATATAGAACTGAAATATTACGAATATTGAATTTTTGAAAATATATCGAGAAAATTAAATTCAGATTGGCTTCTGCCATATAGAACTGAAATATTACGAATATTGGATTTTTGAAAATATATTCGAGAAAATTAATGAACGTAGTAAAAAGACTGAAATTAGTTATGTTTAATATGGGAAAGGAAACTGAAATTGCATTAAAACTTGCGTATTTCATTTGCTTAATAGGAAAATGATAAATTCATATATACCTCGCGTTCAACATAATTAACTTTATCTGTGAAGGAGAGATTTTTCAGTGAATATAAATTATACTTCCTTTACATATTTTTGAACTTTTCTTTTATGTTTAAAAGTGCATACTTGAAGTTTCTTTTTACTTTAAAAGAAAATTAAGTGCACTAATAACTCATAAACTTGATTAAATTGGTTACTGCATTACTTCAGTCTTTTTTAATTTATTATTAATAATAAAAGTAGACTACTTGCTGAGAAATATTCATAAAGCTGTGTATTTTCACAGAGATAAAATGCATTTTTTAGAAAACAACTTAAATGAAATATAGAGCTTACAAGCTCTATCTCAGTTCGTATAACATGACTATTACACAACTCTGTGCAGCCATGTTTCAATTTACGGCTCTTATTACTACAATTACTTTTTTAAACGTGTTTCTTTATGAGAAAACATATTTTCTCATAAAGATCAAATGTATCGAGAGATACTATTTAAAATGAATGTCGAAATTAAATCTATTTAGAGGCTAATAAGTTTCATCAGTTGCAGTCATCACAGGTCGTCAGCTATTTTTCATCTATTCTGGGAATTCTATTTATCATCTTCTCACCTTTTTTTAATTGATAAAATTGAATCATCTTAAGTATCTTAATTTAAATTTTATTGACTTGGATTAGTCAAGGTTTTTTTTCTGCTTTTACTAGACAAATTTTTTAGTACCTGTATTCTGTTGATTTAATATTATTTCAATTTTTTGTCCCCTATTTCTCACATATTTATATTTAAAAAATCACCTATTTTATAATATCAGTATTTAACTGCAGTTAAATACTGACATAACAAAAGATTGCGATTTATTATTGGAAAATGATTTTTGTTAGTAATTATTATGTCGCGATTGCATGAATAACGCCAAAGAACATTTATTTAGTATGAAATATCGGATTGAAATCGACAGGCTTTTAAGCTAACCTACCCATGATAAATGTTATTTGCTGAAATTAATTCGATAATAGAAAATAATAAGTAAACGAATTGGCTTTTTTATATTCATACACGTAATATTCTAAAGAATATTTTTAACTATTTCAACTTTTGTTTCCGCTATAAAATCTTCTGTACTTCTAAATTAATAACTGGAAGTTTTCAAAATTTGACTTTTAGTATCATGCAGACTTTTTTTTCTATTTGTCAATCTCAAAGCAGATTATCTGTAATTAATACATAATGCTTTTATAGAATTCCAAACTTAATTAGCTTCCGCATTGTAATTAAATCAAAGATAGTTTAATTCCCATTCAGTCAGTTATTGAAATATAGTGCAGTGTTCAGAGAACTATTAATTAGATTACGGATAAATAACATTTCCATATTCAATAGTATAGATTTGATAGATAAAATAAAATAGAATAGTATGAATGAAAAAATACACACACATATATATATATATACTTACAATTGTGTAGTTCATATTTATTACTGCTTCTCAAATATTCTTGTTTTTCATATAATCGACTTTATGAAAAAATATTTACAAAAATATTTTAATTGTATAAAAAGTGTATTACACTGTCGGTGGTTCTTTATTCACAAGTGCTTGTAAAAGCTGAGTTACTTTTATGTAATAACTTATAAGCAGCACATTATCGATTAGGTACGCAA
This sequence comes from Synergus japonicus, assembly GCA_900474275.1. NCBI lineage: Eukaryota > Metazoa > Arthropoda > Insecta > Hymenoptera > Cynipidae > Synergus > Synergus japonicus. The sequence goes on along the minus strand of UCOH01011889.1, from coordinate 60,288 downwards.
TAACATATCTGCAAACCTGAGTCGAGCAAAAACTATGTAGTATATATTTATAAAATGTGTAATAAATTTCAAGTCAAGTTCAGGTTTGCATTCCTGAATATGTTAACACGTACCGTTTCATTAGATATATTTGGATTTTTATAAGAAGAAAGTGACATTTGTGTTATAAGTGACTAACTTTTGAACAAGAAAAATGACCAGTTAATTTTCTCTACCAGAATTCCAACTTAATCTTGAAATAATTGGAATTGGCTTTTGAAATAATAATTAAATAATAATTCTGGTATTTGGTTTCAATTAGTGCATAATTCTGTTTTAATTAGAAAAGTGGACTGAAGTAGACAATTTTAATTAACCAGAAAAGGCTAAGATTGAAAATTTATATTTCAATAAAGAAGAAAATAAAGATATAAAGTTCTATTTCTTTGACATTTGTTTCAGGTTTGAAGCAATTTTCCCGCGGAGCATTTTTCAGAGAAAATAGCCGTCGAAAAACTTATGCTAGGTTTACTATATATATAAACTTCTAAAGTGGATTTGGGAAGAAACATGCATATAGGTACGTAGACGTTTCCGCTCTAAAAGAGATAAATTCTTTATTTATCCTTTATTCAGAATTTGAAAATACTGTATATTTAAGAGAAACAATAAAATTGCAAGAAAATAACATTATTTAGTTATTAATGTTTGAATAGGCTAAAATTTCTAATTGAATTGTTCATTTCGAAGAATATAAAAAGGGATCAAGAAAAACTGAGTGTTGTAAGTAATTTTAAATAACGACCACTCAAAAAACGAGTTGGTCGGGCCAAATACTTAGTTTGTAGTATATGAAGTTGCTATTTTATTGGTTGAGGCAACCACTGCTTTTCTTGTTGGCGGTACCATTCGGTTTGTTGAGGTAACAATTTGAGTTGTTACCCTAACAAACCGAATAGTGAGGCAAGAAGAAAAGTGGTTGTTCCATCCAATAAAATTGCAACGTCATATACTAAAAAAAAAAGATGTTGGCCCAACCAACTTGTTTCTTCAGTGATGAATGTTTTTACTTCCTTATATATAAAATTTACATTTTAAGTATAGTAAATGGTAGGAGGAAAACTTCTAGTTTAAATATCACCTGACACCCGAAGTGGCGTTTGATTTATTTCCTCAACAGTCACAAATACCCGACTTATTCTTTGAAGTGCGCGTAAAACGAAGTCCATTATTTTCTGGAGAATGCAAGCTACATTATGTGGTCTTTATTACAAAAGTCGAAAGAGTCTTTTCTATAGAAACCATTCCCAGAAAGCAACTCTTCTGGTGGTCTCATTTTATTTTAACGTACGATAAACTTTATCATTTTCTTGAAACTTTTTCATTTAATAAAACTCATTTTATAACCTGGGAGCTACATCAAAACTTGATTTTAGTTACATATATTCCACTTACATATTTACATTTGTAGACGTAAGGAAATTCCTAGAAAGGAAAAATATTTTAAATTATTATTTTACGAGTAAATAGGTGAAATTATATATATTGGTAAAATCACTTCCGCCACACACTCTTAACTTTATTAGCTTTCAAGATAACAAGACTAAAATTAGTTTTTTTTTGTATATTGTAAAAATACTATTTTAAACTCTTGGATTGAAAATTACCTATTCTTTTATGAAAAATGTATGATCTAATTTATTTTGAAAAAGTTCTAATAACAAGAGCGTTACTTAAAAATTTTATTTGAAAGTTCCTTAGGGTTGATTATTATTATCTAATATTCTATTGACAAGAAATCTCATTAAAATAAAGCAGCTCGCCTGGTTTCATTAAGTTGTTACGAATTATGCAATTAAAAAGTTTAGAGACCAGCGAAAGAAGTCAGTTTAGCGATATATATTCCACCTATTTATTATGTATAAAGTTGCGCTATCCATTTGCCCTTAATTTAAAACGTCATTATTTTAATTGACTTCTAACGTAAATTGGAATTTAGAGCAGAGAGTTACGTAAATATATATTATTGGATGTTAATCTTTTTCAATTTCCGTTTTAACAATTAATCCCAGAAGCTTTCTAGGTCATGATTTCCTCTTTTTCTGATAATTAATGTACATTTGCTACAGAAGCTCATATATATCATAATATGATACGTATATATGTAATGTGATAGGATGCACATGAAATTGTCAGAAAAGTACATTATGTATTCCCTAAAAATGAAATGTTCGAATCAAGCAGAAATTTAGCTTACGGCGTATTTGAAAGGCAGGCCGAGAGTGAATCGGTTATTGGAATCCTGCACAAAACCTTCCAAGACAATTTCATCTGCTGAAAGGGAAGAATCCAAGCACAAAATTGAGCAGGAAGTCATGCTTACGTTAATATAATATAGTCAAATTGAATATCTTATTAGCCATTATATAATTAAAATAATTTAATTATTTTCTTATAATTAGTGCTTGACTTGGCATTACTAAAAGAAATTATAAGAAATTACACAATATTGACATATTGTTCAATTCACTGAAATTAATCAGCAATACTATGTCACGGTTTCTATTTACTCTATTGAAAAACTTGATGTAAAAAAGAAGTTAAAAACGAATAATAATAATAATTTAATTAATAGTAATAATAATAATAATTTACGTCATATTTGACGAAGTCCTCGGCGTGGGTTTTTCAATAAATTAATAACCGCGTCCAGCGTATGCTTAACTTCATTAATATCGAACGAGAGGCCTCAAACAATTTCTCTGTTTAAGCGATAGTTTATCAGTATGTTTTAATATTTATCTTTTTATGGTTTTTAAGAAAAATTAAACTTTCAGCTTAAAAGATAGTCTTTCTCAAACTTATTTTTTCTGTGTAACTTTTATGTAGAGTTTACGGAATTTTTTTTAATTTCTAGAAATATTTTTCAATTTATTATAATTTCTGTAAATTTTGAGATTTCAGTAGGTTGACCCAGTGCAGCAGGGAACGTTTGTTATATGCATATATTTTATATACAATTCTAAATAAATAGTCCTTCCAAAATGATATGTATTTTCTACAGAGAATGAAGCATCAATCTTGATATGTTAATACCTTGTATTCGGTTTTATTTTAGCTCGAATTTGTGTTTCGCGAAATTTGTATATCTAATAGCGTGCATGAGTATGCTTGAAGAATGAATCAGCTTCCCACCAGCTAAATGTATCTCTACTGCTTCATTCAACAATTCGACACAGGAATTTTCTCTCCAAGTACTAGTGACACCGAACTATGCAATATACCCTAATTTCAAATCGTAGAAGCAACTAGAGTAGTTTCTATTGTTTCCAGAACTCACATCCTGTATTCACTCTCAGTTCTATCCTGCTGCTCTGTAGAATGCGAAAGAGAGCAATAAAATTGAATCCCACGTCGACTTTGTCTTTTGCCATCGAAAAAGTGTCAAAGAAATTCGGAATTTACCTATTTATTTATCTCGTCTCAATTTATTTTTTCAAAAAGGCAGTTGGGGGAACCAAGCACAAAAAATAAGCATGAGAGAGTAATAGAAATAGAAATAGACACCTAGCGGGCTTCAAATATGCGAGGGAATTATTTTAAGCTGCATGCTTTCATCTAATTGTATCTACAATATCAATTGTTCTCAAAATGTGCAATTTATTTCATATTATAGAAATCTCTACTTTTTCAGAAAATTACTTTCATGACGTTCTGATATGAAATTTGAAATTCCGCTCTCGTTTCTTGACACTGAAATGGATACTATTTCTATCACACTCGTTTCTTCGTACACAGCCGACTTTTGCAGAAAACATTTGAAACTGTCAATTTATGTTGCTATTTCGAACACTATAAAATTTTTAAGTCACTTTACGTGTTCTTAAACAGACACGCTCTATAAAAATTCATCTTCGGGGGTAGTAAATTTATACAATGTCATTCTTTAGACATGCTGACATGAATATTTGATGCACTTCATTATAAAAGTGATTTAAAATTCATCGTCTGATAAATAACAGCGACTAATAAAAGATTGACAAAATATTTTAATAAAATCAAAAATAAAAAAAAAATAAAATAGATTATTTCGGAAATATTCAATATTAAAAGAACAGTTTTAATTTATTATTCTCTATCAACATTTGAAAGAATTGAGGAAAACAAGCACATTTGATTTATTTGGCAAACTCTGAATCATTAATCACGGTACCTTTTCTTTTTGCGGACATGAACAATAAAAGAATCTTTTTCGTGTGGGAGTTTTTCCCAGGTGAATTTGAACACGTTTACTTTTGCTTATCAGACTGTAAACATTATCCTTATTTAATTTATATTTACAGAAGCTTGTCAAAGTTTTACGATAATCAGGCAATATTACCTGTTCAATACTTCGTTAAATATTATGCCAGATGATTTGCTTTTATTTATTATCATGCAAGAAAATCATTACGATTTTATTGCGGAGATATTCGATATCATTTTTAAGAAATATAAACAATACTATTTTAAAAATTAGTTAGATGAGAGGTTGGCAAGCTTCTTGAAGAGTTTTGTAGGCTATCATCCAATTGTCTTTCACGAATCGCTTCTTATAAATTTCTAGAACCACATTAACGTTCTATATATTTGAAAAATATACTGACAGATGGATGGACAGGCAGTCAGGCAAGTAGACTGATGATCAAAAGAATATAGACAGTCGCACAGACTGATGGACGTACTTCCCTTGCACTTTAATTTTAATGATGAAATAATGATAATAAATATTGGGGTAAAAATTAAGTGTCATGGTGACCTATTGCCTAACAAAAGTAAAGGAGGTTTAGGTTCTTTCTTTATCATTAACGAATTCACTTTTTGTATTCAACTAGTATTTCAAATACGAAATCGAATATGCGCGCCTTTATTTTTTTTTATTTTATATTTTGATATACCCAAACAGGCATTTTTATTTTTATTTTTTTAATGTTTTTTTTTTAAATTGTGTTTTAATTTAATAAATTCTTTGGCTAATTAATAATGTTTTACTAATAAATACAATTCTTTCTTTTAAAAGAAAAGCTACTGGTTTCTCTTAAAACCATAATTATAGAAGCCAATCAGGAATCAAGAAACAGCGTTCTGATTTTCGATAAATTTTGAATTTCGGTTCGTTCACCTTTTATTTAGAATAGCCCCCCCCCCCCCGAAACCAGAAATTTTTTTATTTTGTTTTTTATCTTTTTTTTTGGGTTCAGAAAGAGGTGACAGAACGTTACCTTATTTCTAAAAATATCCCGAAACTTTTTGGTTCAATATTCAATATCCGAACATGCAAAAATATATATTTTATTGTATGGTGGACACATATATCAAGAAAATAAGGGAAATATCAGAGAAAGAAAATTTTCAGAGGAATCAGGGAAAATTTTTTTTCAATGTGACCGTTTATTGATAATTATATGCCAGTTTGAACTTTATTGTTTGCAGGAATTTTAAGTGATTTTAAGAGATTTTAAAGCTTGTCATTAAAAAGAAAAATGTAGAGATATTAAGGAATATTAAGAGATTTTAAAGGTTGTCCTGAAAAAGTTTGAAGAATATCAAGATTTTTACATTTTGCTGAATATGAAAAAAGAAAGTTTGAGAAAAACCCAAAGTAAATATTTTTTTTACCAATTTCCTTCGTGGGAGAATACCCTTCCGTCAGCTTTTGAAATTTGATCAGTATCGCAAACTAATCGATGAAAGCTTTTGATTGTGTCCATTCGAACGGATTTTTAAATACTCACAGCCAAAAAGCTATTATCGGATTTCTAAAATACATATTTAGTTATTGTTTAAAAAAATGTATAGCCAAGTACATTTTTTCAATCACACGTGTTTCATCATAATAAATTGTTAACAGAAGCAATCTCTATATAGGTAGAAAATATACTATTTTAAACTCGTTAATAAAATAATAATTAAAATAAACAAGTTTATAATCATGAAGGTTATCACTGGTAAATTATCAATTGTTTCTCTTTATGATTAAAGCATTAAATAATTAAATTTTAAAACAGATTTCTCAATGAAGATTTGGGAATGAAAACTCGATAAAGACCATTATTTCATTTGATTTGGACCCTAATTATTGTAATACACACATTAATCGGATATGTAGGTCAATTAAATGTTCTTTACCGAGTTGTCATTTGCACGACTTCATATGAATTAATATGTACCACAATGAAAAATATTTTATGGATCTTAGAATGTTATGACATGTGAAATTGTATACATTTTATTAAATAAATGAAATTAAATGGCCATTTATACTTACCAGTCTTTGTAAATTAAAGTGAATAACGTCGCAGAAATTCGTTCGGCAAGGACTAAACTTCCTTTCGCAGGCAGATTCTCCTTTCCACAGACACCATTCTAATCACCATTTTATCGCTCACTACATCCGGAAAATGCTGTTAATGTTTTTATCGATTAATGAGCGAAGCTTTAATAACTTTGCTGCATTTAATTACTTCTATTAATTAAACTTGTAATCCATAATAATTAAAATTTCTGTTAATTAGTCTACTAGCTTCAATTAATCATCAAGAAACTTTTTAAAAATGTACTTGTTCAATGACTGTTAAAATAGCCGCGCATCGAAAATCACTTCACTGCTGCAATTTCCATCACGAATGTTTGTTTTAGACGATTGCACTTAAAGAGTAATTTACATTAAGTAAACACAAAACAAAGAGGTCTTCAGGAGAATTATAGGTTTTTTTAAAAACTGAAACCTGTTTTATTCCTTGATCAAAAGCCTTTGTATTTATCAACAGTTTTCCTCTATACGTAGACTTTTTAAAAAAATATTATCTCATTTTAATGAACTCCACCAGAAGTGAAATTAACTAATTTTTGTCCAATTCCTAAGTAATCATTTCTTTTTCTTGAGCTTTTACCACAGTTTCATATTTTTCTTTCCGAGCAGGACTTTTTTCCGATAAAAAGCGAGAATTTTCCAAGTAAAACATTTTCTCAACTACTTTCAACTACAGGCTTATTTCTTTTATTTTCTCAGCTTTCACACATGCTTCGGGGAAAATTGGTTCACTTAGTTTCCATTGAGTAAAGTGCCTTCTCGAAAACTAATCGTTCTATTTTTTCATGTTGAGTATTCATAGATATATCTTCTTCTTGTGCTCAAGAAACTGTTGTTGATCTCCAATTCTCCATTCAAATGCAAATTGCCAGTTCACTGCTCACTGAGTTCTGAATCGTCAAGCATACTTGTTATTTTTTTCGGTTCACACTTCACATTAGTTGTCCCGCGATATTTCAATTAGCTTTCTTGAACATGCAACTTTCTTAACAAAGTCCTTTTAGTATTTAATTTTGAAAAATTTCAGAAAATTCTTATGTCATGTCTGGAAATTTTTAGTAAATATTTTTGGATTTTTTCTTTTAGCAGATTTATATATTTTTTGAAAAGTTATTTGATGTTTAACGCTTTTCGTGTACTTTGGTCATTCAAGTTATAATTAATAAGAAATAATGAGGTTGCATTTTTAATTCTTATGTATACATTTTTCTCATATAAATCATAGACGAATCTGTACGAGTTCACAAGCTCACGTGTCAACTCACGACGACGAAGTGCGGCCGATTTCGTAGCCGAAACCGTGTTTTCCAGCTGCGGCTCAGTTGAACCTGCGCTTTACTACGTTACTTGCTTCTCTCTCTGATCAACGGATTTTTTTCTTTCATTTTACCTATTCATTCCTTTTTTCATGAATTGCAGCGTATGCTTTTCTTTTTTTTTTTTTCTTTTATCAGATACTTCAGCATTTGTATACATTGCCTCGACTTATCATATCAAATGAATCTTCGTGAAAAATTATGTAGAAAAAGAGAAAAAGAGAGAGAATTATGATAATATAAATATTATCGCACCCGACTTTTTATAACAAAGTAGGTACTTAGGTTTTTAATATAAATGATAAATTTTTGAGTAATGTTCGATTATCTGTGAATTAAATACAAAAAAGAGAAGAAGGGTTTTACGATATTTATAAGGGGGATAGATGTATTTACAGAGAAGAATATTATTTGCATGTGAAAAATTTAATGATTTTATCTTTAAATAGAAGAAATTTATGAAATATGTCTTATAGAGCACGTAATTGAGCAATTTTTCAAGGAGATTTATACTTGTTGGGATCAGAAATGATTTAAAAGCTCATATTTAAAATGTATTTTCATAAATGCAAGCAATTAAACTGGTTTTCTGTGTACAACTTGTAATGTACACGGAGAAATATGGATATTAAAACGTAATATCTAGCTATTTTATGGGACGACTATCTAAATATCTAGATATAATATCTTGATATTAAAATATATAATCCAAATATTCTAACATCCAATATTTTAATCTCTGGATATTAAGTTTTAATATCAAGATATTATATCTAAATATCTACACTGTTAGATATATATATATATATATATTGAAAATTCAACTAATTTTGATTGAATATTCATTCAGCTACGGTAATTGTAAAAAACTTCAACTAAACTAATTGAAGTTTTTTTTACAGTGTAGATAGTCGTCCCATAGTTAAATAGCTAGATATTACTTTTTAATATCCATTTTTCTACATCTATTTTGAATATGTTCACATTTTTCAGCTACTTTGAAAATTTGTTAACATTGGAATTATATGACTTTGATTGAAAGTTACATTTTGTTCTCTTTTTAGCCAAATTTTCTAATATATCTGTTCGATTAATTCATCTATTCACCTTTTTTTAATGACAATAGGTCCTGTGATGCCTGAATATAGTTTATATTATTTTTTTAATCATCATAATTTATTAGATTAAGAAGAACATTGGTAATCATTATTAATATTTATAATACATTGTTAATTAGAATGTCGTTATGAATTTCTGCAGTGGTTTAACTGTGAAGTGACTTCGTTATAGTAAACTTTGAATCCTCGAAACCACATAGCCATGCAGTGAAGTGAAGGATAAATTCCTCATAAACTCTAAAAGGTCATAGTTGAAACCTCGAACTTTCTTGCTGTGTTGGATTTTCAAATCCGATTTCCAGCACAGATATCGGTCCCTAAATGTGTTAGTTTAGACTTTATTCTCTGAATCTGGATTAGTAAAAAGTTACGAATGAAATGGTGCCGATTCGTTTACTAATTCAGTTTACTACCTAAGTATTTTTACTATCAATTTATGAAAACCTACTAATTCATTTATATTATAATAATAGAAATGATAAGATCAGAAAAGTCGTAAGCGAGAAAAGACTAGGAGGGACGGGTTATTAATTATATTGGACGGGACAAAAAATATTGCCAATTCAACTAAAAGCAAATACTTCTAAGTAATTATTGTTTGACAATGATCCCTATCGAAATACTTATAATTCATTTCTTGTCTCCTAGACATGCTTTCTTCGAATTTCCTTTATTATTTATTGGGGTCGTCTAAAGATAAAACATTTGTGTTTAAAAATAATACAAGTTATTTTTTCCCTTGTTCTAACGAAAATTGGAGATAATACCTTTTGCTTGCCGTTTATCTCAAAATACTCGAATTCGCTCCAATTAACGCCAATTATGCCGCCCACCGTCTCGTTTATCCATCTGATCCCACTCTAGAGCATTGTACATAAATGCCTCTCCCAACTTATCTTTTTTAGTTCACTGATAAATTTTGTTTTACCCAATACCCCATGGCAATTTTTTTTCTTTTAATATTGTACAATGTAAGAAAATCTACAATTATTCTCTTAAAAATAAAATTAATTATTAGGGGTATTACGGTATAACAGACGAAACCCTTAAATGGTTAAATAAATCGCAAATTCTGCATGTCGAGTTGAATTTAATAAAAAATCGAATACAGAATAAATGTCAGCGAATAAAGCTGTTCACGAATGAAAAATAAAAAATAATGCCCAACTCTATAAAGAAATTGAGAATTTATCGAAAAGATTTCTTTCTCATATCGAAGCGTCGGGAACAAGTTTTTCCTTTAGTATTTTTTTAACCCAATGATAACGTTCTTCAATTTTGCAGTAATGTATTTCAATTTCAATAAATACAACCTTTTATGGTTTTGATTTGAGTCAACCATATCAGGACATTCGCAAAAAAAGTGTTTTTCCGCTGGGAAGGTTTTATCTTGACCACTCCTTCATGGTAATAACAAACCGAGGATGAAAAAAATTCTTTTCCTTAAACATCTAGAAACCGTATTTAAAAGAGAAATTTCACTTTAACGTGGGAATTGAATTCAGTTTTCCAGAAAGGGTTTAAATCTTTTCACTCAGACATTAATCAAATATAGGGGTTAGTCAGATAATCTTCGTAAATGTTTGCAGTTTTATGTTCCTTATTTGCATCTAGCACGTGTAGTTGATAAGTTTCTTATCCTTTATCTTCACATACAGTTTAAGCTTCTATTCTAATGTATAATGCATTAAACTACAGTCCAACCTGACTTTCTTCAATTGCTGATAAGCTAGATAATAGATAAGCTAATAACTTCAGATCCATTAGTTTCTTACTTAATAGATTCATGTAACTCAGTTTATGATTTTAAACTGAATTTGTTAGAATGTAATTATTTTTTATTTAAAAACAAAAAATAATTGAGACATTTTTTTGTTGAAAAATCAAAATCCCGATTGTGAAAAAATAACGTAATAACTTTTTATTAAAGGGCTTTGCTTCCAAACACTTTATGTACTTCTTATGGCACTAATTGCTTGGCTTAATTTGTTAAATCATAACTACATTTTATTCGAACTTAATCCTACTTTAATTGGAATATGGGGCTTCAATTTTTACAGTAAAGATGTGTGAGGGTATAATGCTTGAAATTTCTTGAAGCGTAAAATAGCTTGTGAACCTCGTAAGGCGATATAATCAAAGAAAATTGTTTGCCTTCCACGTTCCGAAGTCGATTCGAGCTTCATAGGATACCATTTCGTAAAAGTGATTTATATACATTTCATGTATTTCAACTCCATTCAAAAAACTGAATATTGACAAAACTTGGCAAAATTCAATACACTTTGATAATATTATAATTTTCTTGAATTAGATTCAGATTTAACTTTGGGGATGATAAAAATTTCATGTTTTGATTTCTCAATGCTGCTTATTCACGTGACGTCTGAAGTTATTTGCAAGCTTCCTAATCCAAGACATTTTTATTTCGCATTTAACATTCATTTCGACTGCCAACGTTTGTACAAGATAAATAGAAACCAATGGTTAGCATTGCCTGATGAAAGTAAACACAATCATCCGGTAATAGCATCTTTTTTAAAATCAATGATACAGTGATTCCTATTTTTGAATGAATGGAATGAATCGAAATAATTTTTAATTTATTTACAATTGTATTAATTGTTGCATGTCATTATTTATGTTTATTTTTTTTTTTTTTTGCTTTTTACAGTAGATAAAGATAATTAGAGAAAAAAGCACCCAAAATTATCACAGCTGCTGTTAAAATTGATTTAAAATGTTTAGCATCTCCTAAATTTTCTGACACGAACTTTTTTAAAGTTTGCTTTTAATGTTTGCTCTCTAACAAATCTGCAACGTAAAGGTTCAGTGCAGATAAGTAGAGTAAACTTATGGTTTCAAGCGAGCCAATAATTGAAAAATTTTTAATAACCCAACCGAAAATTGAAAGAACAAACTCATCATTTTTTTTAATTCTTTAAAGAATATATATTGGATAATAGCTTAACTTGTTTTGATGGGTAAAAAAATGAAGGAAGGTGGAAATAAAGTTTGGCAGGCAAATATTTGACTTTGGAATTGTTTGATTTCCTCGAGAGAAATTTTACGTATAATAAGTGGGCCAATAAACTAATTCAGTAATTCGTGTTCAAAAAGACTAATAAAGCAAACTATTCTTATTGAAACGAGATCTCTTCCGGGTTCACATAGTATCTTATAAAAAGGGATATTTTTACTCAGGATATAGGAAAATAATACTTTATTTCGTATTTTAGAATTTTGCCTTTTTATTAAAGTTCTATGTATATAGTGAACGATCAATCATGTCTGATCTGGAATTGTTGAAACGAGATCTACTGCAAATGTAATCATCAGAGAAGAAAATACAATTACCTATATCTATAATCTCCATTAAATTAAATATTATAAATTTTTTTCTTCTTAAATATTAGATATGTTTTCTCCAGCGAGTGATGCAGGACTTATTAGTAGGAAACAGTTTATTTAGAAAATATCTGGACCAAAAAATTTTTTTTCATTATTTTCTAGATAAATAGATTAAGTTTATACGATAAATTGAGCAAAGTGGATTTTTTATTTTTCTGTTTTTTACCTGAAGATATTGCATTTTTTTCGTATTACTTTATAATGGGCGGTGGAATTTTTTTATATATGCTCGAGGAAATTGATATTTTCCAATAGATGGCATAAAGCAAAATAAAATATGCAGGGAAAAGTACGTTTATCAGGAATTTATAAAGAGGACATTTTATGAAAAAGTAATACTCCTTTCAAGTTTTAAATATTTTGTCAGATCTTATTCCACCCTCTGAGAAACATTTTCTCATGGAGATCAAAATTTTATGATGAAACGTGACATTATTATATAGAATCAGATAGAATTCATTTTTTAAAAATAAAATTTGCATTTTCCTGCTTTTTCAAGAATAATTCCCATAACGCGCCAATTAAAAAAATAATCTTATACATTTTGCAAGTTATGTCTACAGAGCTCGAAAAAATTGAAATACTAAAGGTCTCGAAATTTTTGTTTAAACGATTCGTTGGATTTTATACGAATTACCGCCCTCGCCGAAAAAATAGAAGGGCAAATTTGTTGCGGCTAATTTTCTAGTGGGTAAATTTTAATTTGTTCTCACTGAAATAAAAGAAGGTACAATAAGTTGATAGAATAACCGTACCTTATGTTCAAGGTAGTATTTACACATTTGAGGGTAATTTTTACTGCAGGTAATATTTACCCTGCAGTCGGGGTAAATATTACAGTTGGTTTTTTTCTGCTTACAAATTGAAAATATTTGCATGCAAAGCTATTACTGAACGAAATTAAATTTCACGAGCACGTGTTTTCTCCTGTGGATTTTTTTTCGAACATAAATTATTTAGGATTCAAATGCCAAAAATACTTTAGCTTGTGTTGTAATCCTGATGATGTAATGTGACTCCTAAATATACATATAGTTATAAAACCACAAAACTCCTAACGATCTTCTGGTATCGAAAACCTTTAATTCTCATATTTTATCAGCGAGCCCTATATAAATCTTCATTTGTCTTCCCTGGAGACATTCATTAGTGTGCGAAATCTGCTGTTATGTCTCGATTTTATCTGTATTCCTTAATTGGACTCGTCCTAATTTCCTGGCATTTCAAATAAAATTTGTCTGCAATTCAAGTAAATAATTATTAAATCACAGGGACGACAAAAGGATCTGAAAGTAAAAAAAAATTGAATAAAAATTTTCAAAGCAAAAAAGGAACACCAACACGATCGCTGAATGGATTCTCTTTATTCCCTTTTTTCTCTGAGAAATCATTTTGTTCTATTTTTACTCTGTATTATTTATTTCATTCCATTTGTAAAGATGGATATATATATATTAAATTTTGATTCTCTGTATATTAAAACGAAAAGGTGGCTATATATTAGAGAAGTCAGGGAAATTTCAAGGAATTATATAAATTCATATTAAAATAAAACCACTTGTCGCGTGTCTTTCAATTTTTTGTTGGGAAGGTTTTAAATTCAACACCCTGCAATTTTATAGAATCAACTAACCACTCTTCACCACTAGAGCTTGGCGTTAATTCCGTGTAACTCAACTCAAATATTGCATTACGACCCGAAATAATCTCGTTAGTTTATCGTGTGTTCGAGGTGATGAGATGTTGAAACGGATCTCACTATAACCCTTGCTTTAGCACAGAGTACTACATCAACCAAATAAAACCGTTTGCTGACTTTCAAAGCACACCTTCGCCCGAAAGTTATAGGCACTCAAACACAACTTTGTATAAGGCCAAGTTTCCTAATCGATTTTACGACTTCGTCCAGTGGAAATATTGAGTTGGGAAAACTGTCAGACGAAGTGTATTTAATCAATCCCTTTTTGGTAAAATTGAAATAATTAAACAAAATCCGGGAACTCTGTGCTTGATTTTATTTTTGAATCAATCTAAATATTTTTATTTGACTCTTGCAAATCTCTTAAAAATCCTCAAATCCTTGAATTTTTCTTAATTTTCTAATTGCTTGAAATATCTTAAATCCCTTCAAATTCATTGAAATATTTTAAAATAATTTTTAAAGCCTTTGATTAACATTCTTCAAAATCACTGAAAATGTCTTGAAATCTTATAAAATCTCTTGCAAATTCTAAAACCTTTTTGAATTAAGTACATGTTTAAAGATTCCTTTAAATTCTTTAAAATAGCTGAAAATCCGACGAAATCTCGCCAAGTCCTTTCCTTTAGATTCTATACTAAAACCACAACGACTGGTAAAATCGTAAAATTCATAAAATGGATATTCTCTGTCTTTGTAGAATCTTCTTGTCAGCAAATGTTTTGACGAGGAAAATATGTAATCTGAAAATATAGTTTTCAAATTCAGCACATTCACACAATTCGCGCAATTTCTAAAAATCCATTCAAGTTCTCGACAACAATGTGTTTGATATATGGTAATATAATTTTTTTAGATAGGATAGAACTTGACTCTTGAACTCGATACCAAGCAGAGAATGTATGTAACAGAAGTGTATGTGATTTTGAATTTGCGTTCGCCTCAGGGAATTACCCCTGGTATATATATATTTCATGTATAAGAAGTTAGAGTCGATCCTCCCGAGTATCCAATGACACGCCGATGCTGTTCATGGACCTTGTATGTCTGTATCAAATATTACGTATTACTCTGATCGACAACTAAATATAAACGCAAGAAAACGAAATCAAACATTGCATTTCAGGCCTTAAGGGCATGTATTATTACCCGATCCCTACCTTACCGGCAATTTTTTTCTCTGTAACGCTACGCCTACATTTATAAAAATATCAAATTGAAATTTTATAAAATTGAAGCAAATATGTTTGTCTGGTCTTAAATTTTTGTAAAAATAAAAAAAAAACTTGTTAAAAAATTTTTTTTTAAATGTCTATTTAGGACCAGACAAACGTACCTTAAGGCTTTAGCTTCAAATATAGAAATTTTCAATGTGGTATCTCAATAAATATAGACGTAGCGTTACAGAGAAAAAAATGTCAGTAAGGTAGGGATCGGGTAAGTAATACATGCCCTTAATAAAGAAATTTTCTTCAGTTTCTTGTTTTCTAATTGTAATTCACGTTATTTTATTTATTTATTTATTTTTTTAAATAAAAACCATCAAGACTTGAAATTAATATCTTTAATAAGATATAAACTACTGAATATTAAATCAAATTTTGTAGGGAAAAATCTGGTTAAAATTAAAAGAGATGGATTTAAATTGTAATATGCGTGTTATGAGAAAAATACTTGAGGTGGAAAAATAGAATAGAGCTTGAGCGTCGAGGGCTGTCTCAAATTTTATTAAAAACGATAAAATCTCATTTTGTATGCAACCAAACATTCATGGAAGTAATGCTAATGTAGGTAAAGAATTATGTATCTACACTGTAAGAGAAATGCTCCTCTCTCGTTGCAAGGTAATAAAAAGAGAATATTATAATTACTAGAGATTTATGAAAAAGAAAAAAAACAGGGAATTAATGTTATAATCACTAATTTAGTTAATTAAATTTGATTTCTACTAATAAATTAAGTTTTTCGTTTGTGAGCAGAAGGTTTAAAAGGATTTTGCAATTTAGATAATTACAAAATATTTCAGCACATGAGTGTAGTATATTCAGTTATATAGACGAAATTGTTAAATCATGATGATGGAGAGCTTTCAAAGTCACTAACATTCAGTTTGTCGAATCCAGTACTTACCCGCATAAATTTTGTGTCTGTAATATTATTGATTGAAAAATATTCTGAAAAGTAAACTTTATTGTAGGAAACATTTAATACAATCCAATTAACTAGAGAATATTACAATAAAAAGCTTATTTATTTGTCAGAAGTTTTGAACTTTCCAATTAATGAAATACTTTTTTCCTATTCTATTTTATCCAGAAATATTGTTCTAACTAAATAACAATAGGCACCAAGTTTCTTTCATACAAAATTATTTTCAATATATTGAAAATAATTTTAATACAAATCAATCAATATTTTAATACTGTTTCTAGTTTAAAACACCATCAATACAAAAATGCATTCACTTGAATGCTTAGAGCTATTCAGGTAACATTATGTTTCTAAGCTTGGAATGAATGTTCAGAAATTGACGAAAATTTCATTTTCACACCAGTTTGAAGCTTACTTTAAAAAATTGGTAAATATTGTTCTAAGGTTTTACTTAGAACATCATAGTGTACTTTATAATAGTTTACAAAATGATAATGTTATGATTCACATTTATTTAAGTAATCTTCATCAACACACAGAAGTGATATCGGTAATCCTTGAAGAAGAAAGTTTCTTATGTACGAATTGTTGATTGTCATACAGGATATGAAGCAAACGTTGGTACTTAAAAGTAGTCTTCGTCTTAGTCGTATGTCAATAACCCTCATCAGATACTATTATATTTAGAGGACGTTCCACTCCGTTAACATTTATAAAAAATTTAGGTTGCTCTAACTATTTTATTAAAGTTGATAGATTCAGTTATCCGTTTGGACACATGGAAATGTTTAAGGTTACTCAATCACCGAAGTTAAACAGCCCCTTAGCTGTAGAGTATTGTTATCATTTATTAATTATCTTTTACTTTATACGCTGAAGAAAAGAGCTATTTTTGAACATTTTTTTTGAGTATATCATGAACGATATGGAAATAAATATTTTTAGGTATGATAAAACATGTATTAAACTACATAAAAATTTTTTTTTATTAACTTTATTCAATTTTTATATTAAAAATAATGATTGTGCGTAGGTAATGGTTAGCTGAAAAAAAACCAAAGTGGGTTAGCTTCAGTATTACTAAAACTAGATCTGTTGCCTATAATCATTAATATTTATGAAAAAATAACAAAATAGCGGATAAAAATCGAAAAAAATTCCTTTTTTTCACTGTTTTTTTGTTTAAAAAATTAGTAAAAACGTTATTTTTTAATATATTATAGGCTACAGACCTAGTTCAATATATGTAGAATGTGTGGTTTAAATTTTATAAGGATCGGTTGAGTAGTTTTCATAAAATCCTTGGTACCGTTTTAAAAACGCTGTTTTGAGAAAAATGCGTTTAAAACAATAACAATGCAATAAAATAAATAAAAAACAATTTTTTAACGTATTTTAAGACATGTTTTATCATACCTAAAAATATTTATATGCATATCTTTCATGACATACTCAAAAAAAATGTTGAAAAATAGTTCTTTTTTTTAGCGTGTAAAGTAGAATAACTCCTTAAGGAAACGTCAGGTAAATGGTTTCTAGTAAACAAATAAAAGGTTTGAGAACATTGAAAATTTTTTTTATTCCGATAAATATTTTTAAATAAAAAAATCTTCAGAAAATAGACGTCTGAAACTTCATACCAATCGCTTTGCTTTGATCTACTTTTGGATAAAAAATTTGATATCTTGATATTCAGTGTTAATTTATAAATTGTTATCTTTATATTCTATATTATATACATATATATATTTTTTTTTTCCAGCCTTCTTATTCGTGAAACAATGGGGTCAGGTAGTGAATTTAATATGCGCGTAAACTGTTTTTCGCTCTATGAACAATCGGAAAGAAGTTGTATGCGTATATGACGTAACTGACTGTTATTATATTCTGATCTAATACGGATATCACTACTTATTACAATTACTTATTGCTTTGAACTATTTACAGATAATATTTTTTTCGGCCTTGCCATTTTCCTGAATTCGTGAATCATTCAAACTTGGGTGGAATCAGATACTCAACGCCGTTATAAAACGTTTCATTTGTAATTATTATTATTCTGTTACACTTTTATTCTATTATTGATGCATTCGTGTGATATTCAATTAGTCATCTGTTCACAGAAAACTAATATGCTCATATGTATGTATAATCTTGTGTATCGAATTTAAATTACTTAATTGCACTCTTTTCATATATATGCGTAAAAATTTAAAAATACATTAAGTGTACTTTTCAGCCTTATTTATACATTTTTGCACTGAAATATTGTTCTACGCAGAATTTAAAATCTTACAATTCATTCATATTTTTAAATGTATGCAGGTCTTTATGTTTTGAATATGAAAAGTTTTAAACACAAGATTAAATATATATGTCTTCCAACTTTTGATTTAACTTATCTCTCTAAATCTGAATTAGTCAAAAAGTGAGTCACTAATTTACTTTAGTGAAAAATTCTACTAATTGTTAGTTATTTTTAACTAAAACTTTAGTGAGAAGTTGAAAACTACGAATTGAAATAGTGAAATACAACTAATAATTAGTAAAAATTTTGACTAAAGTAAATTAGTGACTCACTTTTCACTATTTCAGATTTAGAGAGTAAATTCAATTTATCTATAAATTTCTTTATTGCGTGCTAATGAAAATTGGATTATTTTGAGATAATGGTTTTTGTTTAAAGAAATTGTTTAACGAAATTTGACAAATTGGATTGAAGGTCTTGAGTCAATTGAAATTTGGTGTCCTTGTGCGCTTGGCGAAACAGCCAAAATTGAAGGACAATGCGTGTCGCATGTGTTGTACTTGAGGAAGGAAGCTCAGCCTCTTGAGCCGATAATGCAATTTCCCACGAGTAAATAACATCGGTACACATGTGAGGACATTCTTCGATAAATATAAGAAGACCTATATATATATATATATATATATATATATGTATTTTTATACAGTATGCATGATATTTTTTTCTTCATTCACAATCCATTTGGAAACTATTTTTAAAAAGATTTATGCGGATTTGTCGTCTAATTTTTCAACCCCTTTTTTCAACTTTTTACGTAAACAAATGAGCATATTTTTTCGCAGTCGCAGAACATAATGAAAAAACACAGGAAAGCAAAAAAAGATGATTAATGTGTGAAAACCTTGAAGGCAGGATCACTATAAAGAAATTTTAATTTGTCATTTAGTGATGACAGTAGAGACTTCTTGCTACTTCCTTTTTTTTCCTCTGCTCATGTTTTCTTCCCACAATCCCAGCTTTTTCTGTGAAGAGGTAAAGAACGATTACATCTGAAAATATTCAATTTTAAAGAGCTTTAAGAAGCCAAGATTATTATATTATGAATTATCCTTTCAAAGATAAGATATTTAATCCCTAATCAAGTTTGCAAGTCATTCGCTGGTATAAAACTTCTTAGTCTCACCCCTTTAGACATTTAACTTTTACTTCTAATTTTGGAAATTAATTTCAAGTAATTTCTGAGCTTGCATAATATCCAAAAATATTTCTAAAATTGTAATTTTTACATTTTGCTCTCGGAATAAGAAATTTTGTATTCCCTTCACTCAGAAAAAAGTTTGTTTGAATTAAACAAAATTTTTCTTTGACTCTATATCAATGATACATTTGTTTGATTCAAACAAATTTTTTCTGAGTGTTCTGCGATGTGGCGGTTGAATTGTGGACAGCTTCTAAATAAAAGTAGAAAAAATGTTTAACTGAAGAAAGCATTTGCAAAAGTACAGCGTCACTGAAGTGCAGAAAGTTGACTGATTCTCTTGAGCGACCTTGTCAACGCTATAAAAGAGACTAAGCTCAAACAGTGGATATCGAAGGAGGGGACTCGAAATATATATATGGGGAAAACCACGAATAAGTTGTCTGTAATATCACCTAACTCTGGAGTGAACACGTGTTTCTAGTGTCTGACATTTTTATAAATAATTAATTAATCGAACTTTCATCGAAAGCTTACATCAATAATTATAAATATGAGAATACACTTCCATGTAAGTAGTACTGACCCTTTCTCTAAATTTAATCAAGAACCTTTTCCAAAATATTGACTTAAACTTAAAAAAAGGATCCATAAGAAATATACACGTCTGAGCCTCAAAAAATAAACTTTTTCTTATATGGAATTTTCTCGTGAATCTCAGAATGTCTTGAAATTGGTTTAGAAATTTTGAAATGTCTTGAAATCTTTATCAAATCCTCAAATACTGTTGAAATTTATAATAAATTTCCTTTAAATCCCTTGAAATTCTTTAAAATCCTTTAAATCTTCTGTAAATCTCCTAAAAACTCTGAACTTCTTTCAAATCTCTTAAAATATCTTGTTGAAATTCTTTAAAATTCTTTAAAATGTCTTGAATCCATAAGAAAATCCTGAAGCTATTTTTAATCCTATTTCTCACATATATAATTATAAAAGTCACCTGTTTTAACGACAATAGGTATTGTGATGACTACAAAATGTGAAAGTTTTGGATCTCTAAATAACTTATAAATGGGACTTATATGTAAGATAGTAAAATCAGCAATAAATAAAATTAAAAAGAGATTATGCCCCTCTGAAATGCATAAATTGATTCAGTTAAATTTAATATTGCATTTAATTGACCATTAAAGGTCTTAAACATAACCAAAAGTGTAAAACGTAGCCATAAAATAATTGCAATGCTCATTCATCTAATTTATTGAAATATTGAATTGATATTTTGAATGTTACTGGGTTTAACATCCATAATATGAGACTTATAAATTCATTAAATATTGCAACAAAACGATTACCAGAATTGTTATAGGGTTTATAGTCGGACTATTAACCCTTATAGTCATTTCATATTCTTTTAACGTTTTGGTCATAAAAAGCTTGATTATTCTGGAAAGTTGAAGCTTATACTCCAGAATAACATCATTTGAGTTACAATAAGGCTGTAGGCGTTATATTGCGGAAAGGATATTTGCCAGATGGAAACGTGCAAAAAAGAGCTTTTCGAACAACACCAAATTATACTTTCAAAACGATTCCAAAAGACTCGTAAACAATTTCCAGCTGGGTTTACTCACTTGAATTTTTTCCTGAATTCGATTTCAACTAAATTAATTTTGGACCCATACTTTTTATACATGGAATGCATTTTGAAAAGTTTTTTATTAATTTAAGAATACCATTATATATTTAGTCCAATATTTTGTAAATGACTTCATTTTCCTAAATGATTGTCATGCGTGCTGAGAAGCAAATCTGCAGAAATAATAATATGTTGTTGTGAACAATGAAATTGAAACGGACACACCCAATGGTTAAATAAGAGACAGCCTTCGTCACCTGTCGTCGCGTGCGGTCTCGAGAAAATATCGAAGTGCGATTTCCGTTGCGTGCCGGTAGTTGCACAACTGATTTACTGTAGTGAACTGTCTCTTCTTTAATAGATTGTATGTTGATACACATCCTTCGTTGACATTGATGACGCTTGACAATGCACACAATTACCTAATCTTTCACTCAGTTTTTCTTCTCCTCAATTCCTTTTTTTTATTAACCATTCAATCATAATAATTATTAATTTATTATGTTCTACATTGTATAATATTGTTGCAGATTCTCACATTTGCTGCACTTATTGCACTATGCAGCAGTGCAATACAGACAGTATCTGTACCTCAGAACTCCAAACAAATATCCCCTGCTGCTATCAAAAGATCCAGCGACTCTGGGGATTTGGAAGCTGCGGCAAGTGAAAGAAGTAAGATTACTAAGATTTGAAACAAATTTCTTTTTATTGCAGCAATGGATATGGTACATCAATACCTTTCAGCACAATATTTTCAGTACAAGTTTCAGACGTCTTGTCTGATTATTTTTTAACAATTACTAGCACACCAACAACCAAATTTATTTAATTTCTTACAAATTCACGTCATTAAAAAATCAAATGTAGAAAATCTTAAAAAATTTGTGAAATCCTTTAAAACTCCACGAGGAACTTTAAAATTCCTTAAAATTTTTTGAATTGTCTAAACTTCTTTAACAATCTCTTAAAATTTCATAAAGTCCTTTTAAAATTCCACTAAATCTTTTAAATATTATACAAATCTCTTGTAATCACTTGCAATACTTAGAAGCTTTTTAAAATTCTTTAAAATTCCACTAAATCTTTTAAATATTATACATATCTCTTGTAATCCCTTTAAATTTTAAGGAATTCCAAATGTTTTAAAATTTTGAGGAATTTTAAGAGATTTGAACGAATTTAAGCGATTTCTGAAATTTTTCTAATTTTGCATGAAATTTTAAGGGATTTCAAAAGGTTTGTATGAATTTTAAGGGGTTTTTAGGAATTTTAAATGAGGTTCTGGAATTTCGAGGAATTTAAGGATATTTTAACAGATCCTCTTAAAATCCTTTAAAATTTCATGAAAAGCTTTTAAATCCTTTAAAATTACTTTTAAAAATCAACATTTTTTTAAATACTTACAAGTTTCTTAAAATTCTTTAAAATTCCACTAAATCTTTTAAATATTATACATATCTATTGTAATCTCTTTAAATTCATAGAAACCTCTTAAAATCTTTTTAAATTACTGAAAATTGTTACAAGGCTTTTAAAACCCCTTGAATCCTTTATAATGTAACGAAAAACTTTAAAATTCCTTAAAATATATAAAAAATTTTCAAAACTTTTCAAAATTCCCTAAAATTCCACAAAAAATGATTTTAAAGGCATGTGATATTTTACCATAAGAGCAAATTAGTTATACCAATTATACATTTATATTAATAAATATTTTTAATAAATAAGAGTCAATAAACCTTCGCCTCATATAGACGAAGGTTTATTGACTCTTATTAGCTAAAAATATTTATTATTATGAATGTATAATTGATATAACTAATTTGCTCTTATAGTAAAGTATCACATGCCCTTAATCGTTTTGTGGATTTTTATGGAATTGCAAGATGTTTTTGGGAGTTTTAAGAAATTTTAACGTATTTCGAAGGTTTTCCTGACATTTTTTTGCACCATTAGTTTGTTTTTCTTCTTTCAACTTCAAGTCATTCAAAAACCAATCAGGTTTGCAACAACAATGTATGCGAGATTTTCGAGATATATAAGATAGAATTGGATCCTGTCAAGAACTTATTTTTCATCTTACGTTATTTTTAAATAGCTTCGCCAAATTATTCGGAAAAATCATATTATTTTACGACCGGGCGCCTGAACTAAAGTTGTGGTAAATTAATATCCAGCCGGGTCGATAATTCTTGCAATGTGGTTAAATCCTGATTGAGTGATGATTGATTATCCAAGCTTGCTTCATATACACAGATTTATGTAAATTTATACATGTTTATTGTTTATACGTGCACAGATACTATATCTGGCGTCGCGTGAAACGCGAAAACAATATCCGGATTTAACGGGCATGATATATATTCAAAACGTGGGGGAAATTACAATACGTACATGGTAGCAGTTATTACTAACATCAAAAGCAAATAGGGGAGTTTAGAGTGCGAGGATTATTGTAGAACCTAGTATAACGAACAAGTTAAAAAGTCAATTATGTCAAATCAATCAATTCGCAAAAGAAAACTGATCTAGTGTCCCTTAACTTAAGCTTTTCTTCCTCTGTAAAATATTTTAAATTCGGATCTATTTACAAGTCAAGAAAGTTGTAAGTCTGCATGCGAAAAAGTAAATGGCTGAATTTACCATTTAAAATAGTTAAGATGCGCTCTGAACACATTTTTCCTGGAAATTAGTCAATTTTACTATTTCAAATTGTAATTTGTGCTAAGAAAATTGTAAACCCTGCTATTTTCGTTGTAAAAGTTACAATTTGAAATAGTAAAGCTGACTAAATTCCAGGAAAAATGCGTTCAGAGCGCATATTAACTATTTTAAATGGTAAATTCAGCCATTCACTTTTTTCATGTCGACCCGTGATGGATTTCTGCTGTATTTTTCATTATGAACAACCGCATGTCGATTTTGTTACATGTAAATAATGAAAAATGTAAATTTTCTTTTACAGAATGGAAAATATTCGTCAATTTATATGAATGACGTTGAAACATTTATAAAAAATAAATTCTGTAATACCTTTTCGATGCAAAATTGTTTTTGTTCATTTTCTACGTTCGAAGCTGAACAGATAGATATAAGTGCCTTTTTAACTTGTACAATAGTACCTAATGACCTAATGTCCTCGAGGGACTTTACAGTATAATCTATTAGCATATTGTGTTGAATGTCATCCTTGTATAGTTAAAACGGTGCAGAGCGTGAGAATATAAGTGACACACTTCAGCTGATATGCAGTGTGAAGAAGTTGTATAACAATTGGTTGTCTTTCGATAATTATATTCCTTCTTTCCATAACGTTGATACGAACTCACATAGTTTACGTAAATCGCCCTTGAATATTATGATGTACGTGCACTGACCAAGTGTTCTAGATGCATGATGTCGTTGATCTCTATAACTTTTGCTTGTCATTTGTCAAAAGTGTCAAGTTTTCTTTATTTATTGCTCTTTTAGCTTCCCATGAATACTAATTTTTCAGTTAGAAAAAGTCATTTCTGAATACTACAACAAGTGAGATACGTTTCATAATATTTTTCGGAATGCAAGCCTTTTTCACTTCATATTAGGATTAATTGGTGGTTTTCATATATATTTTCATAAATGCTCATTACATGTGACAGATATTAGTAAATATGATAATATGATAATTAGTGGCTTTTACTGCATTTCGCACATCTACGTGTAAGAGAGAGAGTAATAACGAAATTTCTCTGCTATTAAACCATTTAATTTAAGCGGAAACAGAATCACGTGATGTCAATTGAATATAATTGCTTGCGCATTTATAGTTATCAACGCAACATTAGATTAATTGAAGTGTATTGTTTGAAAATCCAATTATTTATTTTCATTGAAATCAACAAAACCGAAAATGATAATTCTGCAGTTTAGGTCGATTTAACAAGTTTTAGTTTTAAATATAATGGGAGTTGTCATATGATTCATAGTATTTACATAATATCCGTTTCCTTGTGAATTCGTCTTCGAAAATATTCACGAACAAAAAGTAGTGCATAATAAATACGCAAATTTACGACCGGTTATTAAAATAATTAAAATTAGTTGATGCTGCTGAGAAAATATACAACAAACAATAAAATATAAAAATAAAGAATGTAAATGTTCAGTTGACATCTAATATATCCTAAGTTGTAATTTTTATGCAAATTGCATACTTTGTGGGAATTTTAAATACTCTTGGACGTTTATTCTATTTCGTAATAGTTGAAGACAAATGAAAGTTAAGAATGAAGAAGAGACGAACAATTTTAGAATTGAAAACTTTTAACAATCATCACGTGTTCTAATATTGTGTGATTGAGTAATTTGTAAGCTTAAGTTTTCTTAGCAAAACATGGTTTAATTACTAGAATGCTCGATTGATTTTAGAGAAATCTGGGGTATTCTCGTCGAAGTTTGTTCTGTGGTTAAACACACCCCCCATAAAGTGATTTAGATGGATCGGTAAACCCTCGAAAAGTTTTTCCCATAGAACACATTCAATAGCTTGCCTAAAAGATTCTCTGATTACAGCATTCCTCATCAGTAAGGATTATGGTCAAGGTATATACGGAGGATATGGAGGATACGCACCAGGAATGCCTTATGGTATTAGTACCACCTATAGGGGTAGTTGGAGTCCTGGAAATCGAGGCTACAATTATCCTAGTGTAATTGGAGGCGGAAACACTGGGTAAATATAAACTTCATTAACGAGTCAGCAACAATCACTTATAATCAGACCTCTGCATATTAATAGACCTTTATATTACAGAGAACATGCAAACCGCTCATTTAATCTAATTTTCTTAAATTACGACGGTTCATGCAAATGATCCAAACAATGCCACAAACGTATAAATGTGAATTATTTTCATTGTAAACTTTAAACTTTTTACCACTATTTTCTAATTCATATATTTCACTCAAGGAAAAATATTATTTTCAATGAAGAACCTGTTCAAGTAAAATTGTATTCTCTTGAACGGAACTAACTGCATCATTCAATTTCAATTGACTTTTAGTGTACGAATGACTTTGTTTTTACTCTTGCTCTTGGAAAACACATTCATTTTAATGTAAGAAATTATTTTGAATAAACATCTCACTCTGTTTTGTGCAAGGCCGGTGGAACAAATTTTTCTCAGGTGTGGAATTACGGAAGCAGGAATATAAATATTAGAAAATAAATATTAGACTGGTAGAACAAATTGTAAAATATAGAAATGCCTTCTAAATTTCCAGGTGTCCCTACTGGAAGTAAAGAAATAGAAAGAGATATAAATTTGGGGATGGAAAGGCATATTATATAGTTTTAAACTTACATTTATTTTCGGACAGAAAAGAGTTGAGTTGAGGTAGATTAAGAAGGAATTTAAAAAAGGAAAAGGTTCATTATAATTTAATTTAATTTTTCGATACTGTAGTTATGGTTACTATGGTACTGGAGGCTATGGTGGTTACGGTGGATACGGAACCGGTGTAGGCGGATACGGAAGTGGATATGGAAACACCTACGGAGGATACGGAAGTGGATATGGAGGCTACGGAAGCGGCTACGGAGGATACGGGACAGGAATCGGAGGATACGGAACAGGAATCGGAGGATATGGAACCGGATATGGAGGATATGGAACCGGATATGGAGGATACGGAACCGGATACGGAAGTGATTACGGAGGATACGGAAGTGGGTACGGAGGCTATGGAAATGGATACGGAGGCTACGGTGGACTTGATGACTATGGTTACAGTAATCGTGGATATGGAAATAGATACGGAGGATATGGTAGTTACGGCCTTGGAGGATATGGTGGAGTTTATGGCAATCGCGGGAGCTATTACGGAAATTATGTTGGCACTCCATCAGGATATAGAGGATATTCAAAGTGATTCCTAAAATTGAATACATTATTCAATACGAAAATACAAATGGACTTGAATGCCTCAATTGTAAATGTATCTATTTTAAAAAGACTTACATTCCAGAAAAGAAAACCAGAGTTTGAAGTACTAAAGTTTTTATATGAATAGGTTTTATATTGAATTATAAGCTCTTGTGAAAGTAGATTGTAACTTTGTAACATGCTATTTTAGAATTTTGTAAGAAATACTTCTTTTTAGTATTATAAGTCATCAAGTAATATACAGAGCCGTATCTTTTCTTAAATAAAAAATTCTGTAATAAAAATTGTAAAAATCTTTTTATTCCTCGCAAAATTATGCTATTGTATTATATGGGAGTAGAAGGTAGAGGAAAAGGTTGAGGGAAGAAAATGGTAAAATTTATATTAAACATTCTAATAGAAGTTACTTATCAACTTCTTTAGGATTGGGTACTATATTTTCTGTAAAAAAAAGATGACGTAGAAAGAAAGAGCCTTTTATTAAAAAGATCACATATATGGTTCACCATATATTTGAAGACAAGTTTATTAAAAGCACGCTAAATTTTTTTTAAATATCAACCTTAAAGATTATTCTTTGTTTTTCCGTACTTATTGAAAAAACTTAAGAAGCTTTCAAGAATCTAATTATATTTTATCTCCAGAACAAGTAGAATAAAAAAATTGCGCAAGTATTTGAGTTTGACGTAAAAAAAAGTTTATTAATTTATATCACACGACAGGCTTTGTTTTATTGAGAAGTTGGAGCTTCTAATTAATCAATTATGAGCTTCCGTCGCGAAAGTTGTGAAAAAGCAGAAGAAGAGTTGGAACCCATTTATTTTTGTAAGTGTTTTATTAATATGTAATTGTAAATATGAAAATACAAAGCATTAAATATGTTTTAATTTTGAACCAAATGAGAATAATACTCTATGTATATTTCAGTGCATCAAGCAATTCTCTGTAGTTTATATTCTAATAGAGAGAATTAGATTACACTTGCATTAGTTGCATTTGTGGAGAAACTTGTTGGAGTTGAAACAATTCCTATAGTCCAAACTAACCTTAGGAAGTCAGGACATGAATAAGTAGTTCCTATTAATTATTTGAAAGAGGAAAAGCCACGAAGATTAATTGTTATCCAATTCCTTAAGTATTATCTAAACATTCTATTTCAAATTATATATGCTTTATCATATTTTTTGACGAGAACTATTTCATACAGTCGATATCATATAATCGTATTAAACTTTTTCTATTGTTTACTGAATTTTCAAACATTATTTTTCCAATATTTATTCAATCAACCTGTGCAAATCAATCACATTATAGCGTCTGCTGTCTACTGCAAACATTTTCTGCTATAATACCACTTATCGCCCACGGCATAATATTATCTATATACTCACTACTCAGTTTATAAAATATTTGATAAACATAGTATGTAAACATTTTCACTGAAAAGTATATTCGTAAAGTCAAATTAAATTATTAAAAGGGTAGATAATTTTTATTAGTCTTCGATTTTGCAATATCTTGACATATTTTATATCCTATATATATACCTCATATCACAATGAAAAAATTTTATACTTTGAATTGTAAACAAAAAGATTTCGAAAATAAATATTTTACGAGTCTTCACTCATCGTTTATTAAAAATACACAATTTCATAAAGTGAAAGTCAATTTCAACTTCCATTTGAGGAATTGAAAGTTTTTTCCTTTTTTGCTCTTCGATCATTCATAGCAATGCTAGAACTTAATCTGTGAAGTATTTCCACAGATTTTTTTGTGTTCCTCCACACTTGCCTTTCGATTATACATTCTTCTTTATCACGCTTATTGATAGTCGAAATTCTACCCACTTCTGAATAACGTAATACGTATGTCTTTAGAAGATTGAAATTCAAACACTACTTTCCAAAATCGCTTGGCAAGCGTTTAAAAGCAATATTTCATTATTTGACGGTATTAAATATGTAAAAATGTTGAATTTCAAACAAATTTAAAACTCCCTA
Organism: Synergus japonicus; assembly: GCA_900474275.1. Taxonomy (NCBI): domain Eukaryota; kingdom Metazoa; phylum Arthropoda; class Insecta; order Hymenoptera; family Cynipidae; genus Synergus; species Synergus japonicus. Next base: position 31,247 of record UCOH01011889.1, on the reverse strand, counting down.
TAAATGTGATATGTTCCAAATTCCCCTAACCTTGAGGTTATCGTTAAATTTTGCAGGGCGTCGTAAATTTATCCTGACCAAATCCATTTTGCAAATCAGGCAGATTCTACACTTGTAGATGCGCAATCTCTCGGGAATGAGAGGGTCTCGCATTTTTCTTGTAAACAACAATAGATACGAAAAAATTAAAAAAAAATATTTTGTACAGTTAAGAAAGTTCTACAAAAATTTGTTTTACTCATTTATGATAACATATATTTTGTACCAGTTCCGAGAATATAAGGAAAACTTCCTATGAGTTTTACGTGGGCTGAACCATTTTTATCAAAATGGCAGTGCATTATTTTTATAACTCAAATTGTTTCAACAAAAAATTTAAATAATTCGATTTTATGAAAAATAATTGTCTGATGCTAAAAAACTAAGAAAAAAACTCGCACGAAGTTTTCTTTATCTCAACGTATATTTTTCTTCAATATTGAACAAAAATGGTGAATACATATTCCCATAAGCCAAGAGTGAAGAGAATTTTTACATTCTCATCTCAAACATGTGAAAAATGAATTTCGCTTATTTCATAAAATGTCGACGTTTCAAGATCCCCTGAGTACGAAAAAATAGTTTTTATGGCGACCCTATGTCCACCATAAATTCAAAATGACTCGTTGGATTGGATTGCGTTTTGGTACACTTTTTTAGGAACTTTAAAAAAAGATCATTTCCCTTATCCAGTCATTTTTGACCAATTGTTCTTCCAATCTTTAGAAAATCCTTAAACTTTTCTTAAAATATCTTTTAATCCCGGGTAACGCCGGGTATGTTTTTGTTAGTATAATAGATATACATATTTCATTATTGTGGAATTAACAAGAGACACACCTTTATATTTACATTTTAAAAAAAATCTCGATTTGTGATATAATTGCAGCCATGACTTAACGAATATCCTTGAAGTAAATTGTAAATAGAACCTTTTTTAATTAAATAAACTCAATATAGATTTAAATGAACAAAGTTCCGCCTCAGTAGATTTTAATTATTCTTTTCTTATGTCAGAGACACGTTTTAAATTTGCAGTTTAATTAGTTTTAAATTACGAGAGATCAGTGATATTAAAGAGGTTGACAGAATTTCAAGTTTATTCTTTATTTTCGTTCAAGTAAATTATCATTTTTGACCGCAATTCCAGTAGGTAGTGGTCAAAATCTAACATTTTTCGTTGAAATTAACAATTTTTGATTTGATTCATTTACCATTTAAGAAGCGATTTATTATCTAATTAGATTTATTATCTAATTTTTAATCAATGCCAAAATCATATTATATTATATTTCACTGGAAAATTTTACAAATAGATAGGTTTGTTTTGTGTACCTTATTTCTTTACTCGAGAAAACAAATTTTCTTGAATATTTTCCATTTTTTCCTATCTTGACTGTATCTCTGAAAATGAGGGTAGTGAAAGGTTGAAAACAGACATTTTTCTAGGGAAGAACCATGTTCTTTTCTTTAGAAGAATATAACTTTCCAATGGCATAGTCTTATTTTTTGATATCCTTTCTGTCATAAATCATAATAACATATTCTATAAAATGAAATTCTATCTGCAAATAAAGGAATATTTCCATTTTTGAGATACTAGAATATTGTTTCGAATATTTTGAGAAAAAGAAAACCATAAAAATGAATTTATTTTTATGGGTAAATCCCTTTCTTCTATTTCTTTTTGTATAGCGAAATTTGTTATGTTCAAAAGAGTAAATCGCAATCTAATGATACAAAAAATCTTGATTACTCGACTTCAGTATTTATTAGTTTTTTAGGAATTGCGGTTGCCTTAATATAGCTTTGTCTCCAATAATTACAAACTCCTTTATTGATATTTCATTAACAAAAGTTAAAAATATCTTTACTTCTTTTTACGCTAATTTATTTGAGAAAAGTTTCATTCAACTTAAAATAAATTGAACTCTAAAGTTAGAGTGCCTTCTTCTCTTACTTATTCGAATGGTATTACTTATTTTTATCAAACGATACTGATAAGCACACATATTAAAGTTTCAGAAATTGACGTTTTATGAGGTGTGTAGCAACTACATGGACAATTTATGTTTAGTTAAAAACGATAGCAAAATATTTTGTAATTTTTAATACAGAATTGATGTGGTGCTTAGTGCAAAAATAACTTGAGATCTTCCAGTTTTATTCCATGTTTGTGTATAGTGTTTACTGATGAAATCATTTATTTGTTCTATTTTGTTTTAAGTAATAAAAAGAAATTAAACATTTCAAATAAAAGTACAATATAAAAGTCAGATTCTTTGCAAAAAATCCCATTTTGTTTTCATTTGATTTTGTCTAATAATTTAAAAAACTGTTATTTCATTATCAGTACTGTAAAATGTCGGAAAAAAAATACTTAAATCTTTTACTTCTGTGTGGAATTTTGTGTCAAGGAATCATTGGAAACTTGGCAAATGAGAATATTAGTAAGTAAACTGATATCGTCTATAAATATCTGGAATAAAATAACAATAACTCCTAGAAAATGTTACTGAGAAATGAATTTATCAAATATTTCCAGAGGAACCATCGGATATTCTCATTCGCCAAAAACGAGTAATTAATCGCATCCCCGGTGAAGACCAAACAGTGTCGATTACCTCTGCTCCTTACGTTGTGATGATTAAAGAACAAATGCGTATCAAATGCGTAGGTAGTATTCTGTCGCATCATGTTGTCATCACAATTCCTGCATGCATTGAGACTACTGAACCAGCAGTCTATCAAGTTGTCTCTAGTTCAGCATATTCAAATTATGGTTCCTCTCACAACGTCATAAATATAAAAAGTCACTTTGGCCATCATCCGCAAAGACGTAATGATGGTGCTACCTTGCTCACTATTCTTCCGCCTTTTGAGTATGGAAGATATACTAACTCCATACAACTGCATTCAGGACCTTTGTTACCAGGTGCACTTGGTACAGTTTATGGTTGGGGATTCAACTTCAGAGAATCAGAGTTAGTCAAAAAAAAATTCTATGATTATTATTATTATTATTATTATTATTATTATTATTATTATTATTAAATTAAATTATCCACGACTTGTGTTACTGTAACTAAAAATTTGTCTTCTTCCGGATTTCAGTCGTGGAACTGCACACCCAAGAGCTCTACGAGCAATTGAAGTACCAATAATGGCCCATCAAGAATGTGTAAATATATATCGATCACGTAATGTTGAGATTTCCGAACAAGATATTTGCACTTTTCATCCGCTAAGACACTGTGGTCATACTGATGGTGGTGCTCCTTTAGTTATTGACGGTTACTTAGTTGGAATTCATCTTTGGACTGGAATAGACGAAGATGCGTTTTGTCGTCGAGCTCCTGCTGTTTTTGTAGTGTTGCAACATCTTGAATACAATTCATGGATCACGTCAAACATTCGCAACATTGAAGCACATTTCTAGAACCACCATTATTAATTTAGATCTTCTTAATACAAAATAACTGAAAAATATCTAATAACACGTGTTTTTTCTTCTCTACAGTGTGAAAAACTAATGGTTGGGGGTTGAGGCAAGAGTCTCACCTCTACTATGAACAAGTATATTAGTAGCGATAATTTTTCCTGTATTATAATCTGCCTTAGGTGGCACCCTTTTTGGTTTCAAGTCGATTTTATAATTTTCTTAAGGTCGTTTATCATTAGGGGTTGTTTTTTTACCCCCGTAATTTAAAAGTTTGGGATTTTTTTTTATATAATGTGTTTTTAGGTCACCACAAACTATTTCCATGAAGGAAAAAAAACATTCTTTTCAATACCCTCAAGAGTTTGGGAAAAATAATGAATAAGACTATAATTACAAACAGTAAGTTTATTAATTTTAGCATCCGCTTAATGACTTACGTCTAAGATTTTGTATTAATGGAGCGTACTGAAATTAGTGAAATTGATAAAACGTATAACTATGAAAAACAAGTTAGACAGAATCATATATTAACAAAAAAGGTCTATTAATAAATCGATATAAGTGCAGCCTTTTTAAAACAAATATAACCCCCGTAATTTACGCACATCGAATGCTGTAGTATACAACATATTTTATAAAAGGCGATAGTGTACTGCGAAAAATACAAGAAAACGCCTTATTAACGATTGATACAATCGTTTTCTTCTAAAATAGAGTACAGATCGTGCATGGTTAATATAATTGTTCTACCTTGAAGAGGGAGCTTTTTTTCATTTATATAATGATATTTAATTATAAAACTTGAAACGAATCTAAATTATATTACATTATAGTGCACCTAACTTAAAAGCAGTGTTTTTTTATCTTCTATTGTTTACTCAATAATCATTTTTCAACCAGTTTGAAGTTAAAGCATCTATTTTAGATGTTAATATTTTTAGAACCATGCACTAGATCTTTGTGGAATAAATAAAATGAAAGTGTCCTTAGTATTATTTTGTAGCCTCCCTCAAACAGAAGGTACCGATGCATAACATGTATCAAAATTGAATATATACTATATATTTCCTCCTGTTTCTGTTGCGAGACATTGATTTTCTTGCGAATAAGACACGCGAACGTGAATAATATTTCTTCAGCATCAGAAGTGCACAAAATTAAATTTGAATCATCTGGTTAGACCCAGGGTTATACACCAGTACTCTGTGATAATTGAATTAAAATATCAGAAAACAAATTATCTTGCATCAAAACTAGTCTTTAAAAATATACTATTCATTATCATTGTTTGCTACTGTTAATCTCTTCATTTCTCAAACACATTCAAGAACAGCTTCTTCAGTGACCCCTCATTAAGTGAAATATTCTTTTCCTTTTTTATGAACAGAATATTGACAAACTATCTCGGTTTAAATAAAAGTACACCTGAAGAAATTTGTACTGCCATTTTCTGTTACTTTAAGTTTGTGAATATAAATTACACTTTGAAGAGAAAAATCAAGTCGCTCATTGTCGGGAAATCTGAATAGACGTACTATTTAGATATACCAGAAGTTTTGAACGTTCAAAACTTTTCAACGATCTATTTAGAAAGCTTATAATTTAGCAGCTGATTCATCCTTTAATTAATTTATCAATAAATTACTCAACGGTAGTGAATGCCTTTTACTAAAAGACCGATTTACGACCTTTCTTTTCGAAGACATACATCAAAGGCTATCTTTCGCTGAATCATCTTCGGCAAAAATTTCAGTTATCGCTGTTTGGTTCCCACCTATTTCCGCAGCAATTTTTGGCTTAGCTGAATGACCGAACGATTTTGCACACACACTGAAAGTCTTTGTCAGATCGCCCATTTCCTTATCTTGTTGAGACTTATTTTCATTAGAGATTTGTATAATTGGTAGAGGATATATGCTATCACTACCGTCAATATTTTTAGCAAGAGACTCCAGGGATGTCGCTGTTGAAGTTGATGTCACAAGGTTTTGAGTCTTCTCCAACTCCAGATAGTAATCCTGTAACGAAAATATTTGTTGTCTACTTAAAAATTGCAATTTATAGAGTATGGGGAAAAATAAATCATAAGGAAAACACATTAATATTCTTTTGTAAGTACCTGCTCTGCATTAATCGGTCCAGGCATTGGAGGTTGCTGCGGACTACAGGTTTGGTTGCAATGCGCCAAGGCTATCAACGCCTTTTGACTTTCTCTGGCATCCACCAAAAATATACTCTCTTTAACTTCCTTCGGGTTATATTCATCGATTCTGGAAAAAAAATTTGTTATCGTTAATTTTAAGTTATTTCTGGATCTGTATTGATCTGGATCTTCAGGGTAGTCAGATGTGAGGGAAATGTCAGGAAAATTGAAAAATTGGGTATTATGGACACCCTGACTCCCCATTTGATAAATTAAGCAACTTACTTGTCGTAAATAACAGCATGCAAACCCAGTTTCTTCAAATGCTGTATAGTATCTTTGTCGTTGTTATCATCTCCCCAGCAAAACATGATAAGTCCAGCATCTTTAACTAACTTTACTTGACTTGGGTCCCGTAGAATATCTTCAGTGTGAACATTAATTCCTAAAATATCAGCTGCTAAAGCATGTCTCATAGCCATTGGTATCGTCTGGCATCTTGGATCGTGGTAGGTCGGATACTTAATAGTTACTCCTTGCGTTAAAAATACTACTGGATATTTATTTTGTTTCAGTCTGATCATAGCACAGATATCCGGATTGAAAGACGAGAAGACGATTTTTCTGTCGCAACCGTATTCCAAGACTACTTTAAGTATAATGTCCAAGTACACATTCAGATCGAAGGGGTGATTAAGTTCGAAAGTCCCATCCTGAAAGAAAGAAGGTGGTAATAAATGAGAAAATAGCCATTTTTATTGATATATTAACAATAATATTGTTTATTTCTCTACACGTACCTTCAACTGCATATTCCACTTTATTTCAACATTGCAACCAACATGTTGCTCCAGTTCCTGAAGAACAGTTTGAAGTGTTGGGAATGGTTGATGATCTTCGAGATCCTCATCGAAAAACTTGGGGGTCTTCTCTCGACCTTCAGCTAAATGATATACCTGGAATAAGAGAGAAGATTGTTAATGAGTGATTTTGTAAATTAAAATAATATAAATGCTGAAGTCCTCTTGATGCAGATTAGTTCCATGATAAATTGTAACGTGCCCTTGCTGATTTCTTTTTTCTTCATGCCATGACTTTTAAGAATTACTTCAAATCACAGTCATCACAGATTTTCACCTATTTACCTTTTTTTTTTTACCTATTTTGAATTTGCTCATTTATATCACATGTTCTAGGTATTTATCACCTTCAAATTTCTACTAATTCTTTAAAATCAAAAATCTTATAAAATCCTTTGAAATTTCTTCTAAATCCTTGAAATTAATTAAAATCATTTATTTTCTTAAAATCTCTGGAAATTCTTGAAAAGTCTCTTCAAAATTTCCTAAAATTTTTTTAATGAACAATAGATACTGTGATGACTGAATTAACGATTGAGATATCTCAACAATTTGGAGAAGCTGTTTTTGTAGAGCCTTGCTTTGCAGAAAAATGATAGTAGACTTGATTCTTAGAATAAAAAAAGTTTTTTTTCTTGGGAGACGTTAGATTAGTATGACATGATCTCATTCATAGAGTCAAGCATTGTCTGATGATAAATTTTCATTGATACATAGAATGGAAATTTAAGACTTGACATGCATAGGTTTAGCTGAAATTTAATTGACAATAACACATGGTATGATGTGTTAGGCTGCACAAGCGTTATTGACAGCTCACCGATTGGTTAACCCCCTGCTCATCTTTATCAAAGAAATACAGCACCTTACCCAGCGAGTCGTGTGGGTGATAAAAATCCTGTTGAATAGGGCATGTCACGTTTTAATTTTATAGGCACGTGGCAATAAATCTACTTTTGTTCCAGTTACATTCAACAACAAATATTCACTACAGATAAGATAGTTTGAAATATCTATTAGGGGAGAATCGGGTAGCCCTGGCCACTTGTGACTTTGAATAAACTATTCTCTCCAAGATGATAAATCAACATTTTTATCATTTATATTTGACCCATAGCGTAGTTTTGATGATATAAATTCATATCTCTGGTCAATTCAAAAGAAAATAATCAGGTTTAATTATTTCGTCTCTAGAAAACAAAAGCATTTTGTGAAATATGGATCAACTTTACAATCTAATATTTGCAAAGCTGACTTCTGTTTAATAATTTTTGCAAACTTTTTCATTTATAATAAATATTGTATAATAATAATAATAATAATAATATTAATATAACATTCCAATGCACAGGATTTGGTAGTTTTCCCTTTAAAAATACATTTCCCGTTGATAAATTACAAAAAAAATTGAAATATTAAGTTGTTTATTTCTTATACACATATTTCTATTTGAATATTAATATTTTGCTCACTATTAGTCGAGTTATTGATAAAAAAGCTTAAGTGGCCGGTACTACCCAATTCTCCTATATATGTTTTGTAAGAATGTTTTTGTTTTATTGTAAAGTGGACTCACCTTAAGAAGATGGAGTTGTTCCAAAGTGAGATCCTTCACAGGTATATCCAGCATATCCATAGCCTCAATTTGTTTTTTCCGCTTCAACGAAATAGAAACGTGAAAGTCATGATAGATGACAGGAATAAAATCTTTTGATAATTGGACGTCAAATTCGACCATATCGGCACCGTGGTATGCAGCAGTCTTTAAAGAAGCGATCGTGTTCTCGCGTACGTTAGCGCAGCTGCAGAAAATAATTTCGGTTTTAAGAAGATACTCGTAAATTCGAAATTTAGATGAACTAAGTGAACAAATTCAAAGTGGAGGAGGAAAGGTGAATAGGTAACACGACTTGTGCTGACTTTAAGAATTAGTAGTACATTACTTTTTCATTTCATGTTTAAATGATGTTCCAAGTCCTCTGTGGCCGACATCCAAACCGGACCACCTCTCTTCCCAATGCTTCGCATAAGAAATACTCATGTTCCATGATTGATCAGCAATTGGTTTTATGGCAACATATTCAACCGTCAGTTGACCTGAAAATAACATTCATATAAATAAACAACAGTTGTTATAATTGATAAAGGATGATATAATGAAATACTGACCTATAGGTCTGTGCTTTGTGCTTGTGATGGGTACAGTGAGAAGACCTACGCTGCCTTGCAATGTACTTGGTAAAATGTAGCTGAAGCCTATATGACTCGGTGGTTCTCCAGGGAAGCATCTTGAACTGTAAACGTAGTAGTCCACTAAATAGGCCTGAAAAAATAATGTGGTTAAAAAAATAAAGAGAAAAAGAACAATGAGTCACGACATTTATAATTGGAATAAAATTGCATTCTTAGCTCATCCGTTTTTCAGTTTTACAACATTAACCAAACTCAGTGATCAAAGATTGATGCTCCGGATACATGATACATGACCTGCACGAATTTGAAAACACGAAAGAATTTCAGAAACCTTATACTACCACGTATTATTATTTATTCTAACGTGTACAAAATGCAGGTTACGTATCCACATCCACAGTACCGATACTTTTATCTTTGATCATAACGTACTGAGTACAATGGTAGGAAGTAAACTATATCGCTCATGAATTTTTGTCGGTCCACCATAAATTTTTGCTACTTGTAGGACGTTGGCAAGGCAAGAGCAACAAAAGACTTACTAAAAGAGCGGCAAAAATCTGTACGAAAATAATTTATTTCCTACAAACTCTCAAGCAATGAACCAGACCAATTATTGCCAAATGCTGTTCACTGCCCGGTGACGCGTTGCCCGCAACACCTGCCAATCATTCATCATTAAATTCCGATTAAATTCCACAATGTTCAAATTCAGATTCAGAAGTTCGACAGCTTAGTCTGGCATTGGCCGCGCAGCGGTGTCACATACGATTCGGGAAGGTTGGTTAGAGCTAGAAAATAATAGCGATACACTAAGTAGGACTGATGTGAATCTCACCATTTTCGACGCACACAGATGGATACGAGATGTGACAGTGTTGATATCGCTAATTCTCTGAAATGGCCTTTGGAAGGGCATCTCTCAAAAATCTCTCTTATCATACTCTCCGCAAAGTTTACAAAATGAATTCGATAACAAACAATAATAATACAAATTCCGAAAAATTGTTAGAATAGGAAAAAAGATTGCGCGATGATTGATGAGAGTTTGGCCCAAGGATGGGAAGAGACGGTAAACGACAATCAAAACCATCATATCTCTGTGTGATGTCATGTGACACAGATGTAAAGTGGTAGACGATGCTTAGCGCATCGAATCATCAGATTGCATGTTAGCATCATGATTTGCACCAGTCTTGCTTTGTATAAGCCAACGGTTTCCATCATCCGGTCCAGATCGCAGAAGACATCTCTGGCTTCCAAGGAGGCAATAACTGCTGAACAAGTTTAATAATCTTTTACAAAGTAATTGAGACACAACGTGAGAGAAGACGTCGCCGGCCTACTCGTGGTCTACTGAAAACTCACAGGGTTTGGTCAATGCGTATTGTTTAAGTGTTTTTTGAATCTGCGAAATAACCACTCAATTGTTATTTATTGCTCTGCCACACCAACGATCTACTGTTTTTAAAAGAAAAACTGTATCTTGCAGTTTTTCCACAGATAGATGGAAACCTATATACTCCTTGTGCTACAACACTTTAACCAGTGCCTGAATATCCAATGGACATGAAAGTGAAGTGGACGAGTAAAGATTACTGACTCTTGACAATTTTCAATTTTGAATATCCAATTTCTCATCCACACAATAATTTCGATACACAGTACAAGTCAATCAATAAAGCAAGCAATAAATACCAATTAATGGCAATTCAACGAGCTGTGTATCTACATTACTGTGACATTGACCTATCAGTACTTACAATTGTTTCGGGATAACGGACTGCAACATTGAAAATTATAAAATCGTCCTCGTTGTAGACCCGGCCGAACTGCTCCTGGTATTTAAAGCGAGCTTCTTCGTCATTCATCACCTAGAGTCAAAATAAACTCATTCTTGTAGAATATACCATAATCAAGCACAATTAATCACAACTTTAATTTTCATTGGATTGAAGTTATTACAGAATGTTTTTACTTTACTTGTCAAGGGGCTTTATAAATCTCTGGAAATCCTTTTATAATTTTCAAAATCTTATGAAATCCCTTAAAATCCCGGGCAACGCCGAGTAAATTTCTGGTAATAAACAATAAATAAATAAATGAAAAGAACAAGTCGTCTGAAACTTTAAAACAATTTAATTTTCCTTAAGGGCATGTAAGACTTGCCCGATCTTACTTACTTACCGACATTTTTTTTTCTCTGCAACGCTACGTCTACATTTATTCTGGTCCTAAATATTGACATTTATAAAAATTTAAGACCAGATAAACATACCTTAGCAAATTTTCTATAATTTTAGAAATTTTCAATTTGATATCTCAATAAATGTAGACATAACGTTGTAGAGAAAAAAATGTCGATAAGGTAGGGATCGGCTAAGTCTTACATGCCCTTAAATTCAATATAATCGTATCAAATTCGGGTACATTTAGATGTAATAGGATAAACTTCCTCTTTGAACAATTTATCAAGTTTAAAAAATATTAAAGCTACTCATAGACGTAAATGCCCTGGACTTAGGGGAGTTGATTGGTTAATCAAGGATCATTCGAGTCAGAGTTTAAAATATCCTCTCAATTTAAAATAATTTTTGGATCATTTAATAATAACTTACAGCAATTTCAGTAATATTGAAGGCGGGCTGATCCACGACGTCTTGAGTGTCCATGGAAAGGCTGTCGTCCACGCAATCTCCGGCAAATTGCTGCATTTCCAAGGAATTGTGCCTCACCAAATTAACAGGAGTCATCTGTACGGGGACATGAAATTATTGCCTCTCCTTGCCCGAATCATCGGGAATGATTTTCAATCACCTGATCGTACATACTTTAATATGAACTTTTTTGTTTTGAAGCCGATTTTTCCAAATCTTAATAGGATTGTTAAATAGCTTGAATTGAATCACAGTCTCCTCAGTCAGCCAACCCCTTTCAACTTTTTGGTATCCATTGTGGTACCCAAAGATGTCTGGATCTGGCAAGGTGTTTTCAGCTAGGTTGCTACGAGCTGTGATTAATTGAAAGCAATAGCATAAGACAAAGTAAATATATATAAATATATATATAAATAATCATAAGGCATTATTTTTATCTACAGTGAATTGACCAAATCTTCCATTTTATTTTTCATTTAATGCTTACTGTCTTTCCGGATAAGTCGTGGAGTCATGTGAGTCTCCCACTTTCGAATGATGAGTGTTCTGGATGAATGCTTCGTGATATTGTTTTCGCAAACAACGGCTACAAAATAGCGAAACTCGATGTTCGTGTCAGATGGTAATGCTATTTTTTGTGAGAAGATTCGCTCTCTGAAATGTTTAGATTTTTTGATTGAAGACATAGACATTGACATTTGATTTAATTAAGGGTGTTGGAGCCAAGTTCTAATCTAAAAATTCGATTTCTTCATTTTACTCAACAAATATTCAAATGGGAATTATTTTCCTCTGTAGAAATATTTAATTTCTAACTAGAATTATGCGTAAAAAGCGAGAAAATATCTAATTCAAATATTTTTTAAGTAAAAGAAAAAAAATTCAATTTCGAAGTTAGATTTTGAATTCTTCATTTTATGCAAAACGTATCGAAATTAAATATTTTTGATGAGTAAAATGGAGAATAGAATTTTGAGCTTAACACTTGGGTCCAACGCCCTGATTTGTAAAATTTATTAAGTTTATAATTACTTCTCTTCTTCGTGAAATAAACTCTCTCCTGAAGCATTTTGATCTTCATAAACGTCACCTAATTCTCCACTGCTGTTGCTTTCGAAGAGAATAGGCGAGCTTGAATGGCTATTTTCTTGAGGCAATTGAACAGCTTGGGTATGATTCCAAGCGCCTAATTCTGGGATGTTGCCTACTACGTATACATTTTCATTCTTCGCAAGACCCACCGCCTTAAAGTATTTACAATTGTTTAAAATCTCTACTTATAGCTCTAAAGATTTCGTTTAATATGAATAGGTAGCATATAATTATAATGAAAAGAAAGATTTATTACCTGGACCCTGAACATCCAATCTCTTTTTGAAGCCCTCATGATGTAAGTATTTTCAGGTACTATTTCGGTGGAGATATTCTTCTCCTGTTCCTCGTGCAGCTGTTGCCTGATGCACAGTTGATTCTTTTCTATAAACCACATTCGCTGCATATTAATTTTTTTGAATAATTTTTTTTTAACTTCTTCAATAATTCTTCGATTATTGGGTCACTTTTAAATTTTTGGGAATCTGTACTGTTAATTTCTACTTTTAATTTTTACTTACGTAGTTCTACGTAATGGACTTGGTAAAAAATATGTCATTGATACAATGTATTCTCGGTCGGTAAATTTTTCATAGAAACAAACGAATGTATAATTTATTCATCCGTTTTTTAGTGAATTTAAACCTATCTGAGTTTATGGAAAAGCGATTTCATTAGTTGCTATTAATAATCACCGAAAATACGAAATTATTTTTAAAATTCTGAAACTTTAACATTTGTTTTTCTCATTACTGTGATATGTATCTTCTAAAAATAGCATCAGGGTGATAATATTTTTTTTGGAGTATGATTTCAAATTACCGGCCATTTCCCGGGTTTTCTCGATAAATTAAAAGTAACATATTTATAAGAATATAAAAAAGAAGTTCTCAAAACTGGTTTATATTTATTTATTTACTAGCTGAAATTTATCGAAAGTTGCTCGGGATTTTAATAGGGTTCAAGTGGCTAAGGGATTTTACAGAGGCTTTAAGTAATTTTAGGATTAGGACATTTCATTTTATTTTAAGGAACTTCAAGAGAATTTAATCTTAATCTGCTGTAAATATCTTCTTAAAACTTCCTTCAAATCTCTGTAAATGCCGGGAAACGCTAATAAGTAAATTTCTGCTAGTAAATAAAGAAAAAGTTGGGGTTTTGGGAACTTTTCTTTTGATAATTCATATAGTATAAATAATTACTGTAATGAAAATTAAAATTTTCCTTGCGATCAGAGGTAATTTCCCGATCATTTTTCCGGTCAAGTCGCCACTCTGAGCATACATAATTTTTTTTATTTGAATTGAAAACAACTTTATCATGCAATTAGACTTTCATCAAATGATGATAATAATCAAAAGGTGAAAGTTCAAAAATTGAAGAAATGCTCAACAATTATGTTACTTTCTTTTGATATTCAATTATGGAAAAGAAAGTTCCTTTTTAATCGCGCAACGGAAGGATGATAGGAATTATGAAGATTAGTGACTTATTGACGCAAGTAGACGGCAACAACACGTGATGATACTCTTCAAAAAAAATATCTTGGTACCCGATACAATATGGATGCTGTAGAATTCATGAGGGTCATTAATGTTTATGTTTTCATGCCACTTTAAAGAAGTAAATAATGTAAAAACTATTTTAAACTCTACTATATTGGATATTTTGAGGATTATTTATCATTGGAAATGTAGAACGTCAACAATTTTAATTGCATCACTTTAGGAATCAAGAATTTATCATAATCTATTAAATCTACTGATTTATTGAATCCATTGATCAATTTTCAAAATATGTTTCGCATATTTGTTTTTATACTTTTTATAATATTGTTATAAACAATGTATAAATTTCAAACTGATCCTTAAACATATTTTGGCAGAGATTTAAAAACAGAAACATTGATTATTAATCTTTTTTGTACGCTCAGATTAAACTTTTTAAATTACTTCCAAATTTTTCGGGATTTTCCCAGATTTCCCACATTACCAATCAGAGCCTGGATGTACCTCATTGACAATGAGAAACGCACGTGCTATGCTATCTAGCATTACATGTTACGACAGCGTTGCTTTCGGTTTTCACGATAAATGCTTGCGTGAAAACCAATCTCGAGAAAATTTCTCAAATGCAGAGTGAAATAATCCCTCATCTCTAATATTATCAAGCATTTCCTATTAAAGCTTTCTCTGTAATTCAATGTTACTGTAATTACAATGTTTCAATGTAATTCAACATGCATTTCAGTACCGAGTTGTACACCTTAAATGGCGCAAGCGCTAGTTGTTAGTAAACTTGCTGATACATAGAAGATTTTTGCACGCAACTTTGAGGCAATTTGCAAGAAAGGAGTAAAAAACAGATCAATATCATAAAAGCTACAAATAATGTACAAATAAGCTTCGCATTACTGTAGAAAAACTGATAGAGAGTCAAATATGTCACAGCCAGAAGTTCAGCATCATATTTTACTTCGATGGCAATATTGACAATTACCGTGCTCATAAATCTGATATATAAATTTTGTATGAACAAATAATTGCAATAAGTGAAAAAATATTGTAGAAGAGAGAGAGAGAGAGAGAGAGAGAGATTAAACCGAGGTATTGAAAGAAATTCGAATTATTAGGAGGATGAGACGATGTAGGGAAACTTACATGAAAAGCGGCGTCACTGATCAATTTTCAGGCCAAGAGATCTTTCTCCTTGCGTAATTAAAAGTCCGTGTTATTTAACAAAAGCCTGGTATAAATTTCCTGGCACACGATTCGCGAAATGTAACATTTTCGGACGTTAAATGCTACTATTGATAGCTTTTTCGGCAGCTCTTGAAAAAATTACTCCGAAAGCACGAGCAATCACTAGCACAAACAATAGTGAGTACAGCACGAATGACGAAATGAACTGAAATGAATTTAAACACGATTCTACGCCACTGGTGTGTTTCGGTGAAAGACGACAGAGGAGGGAGATTTGATTTGGCAACGCTGCTTGAAAGCAATGGCGCTACGGTCGATATTTCATAAAGTAAAAAATATTGCACTGGCGCTCAGAATTTCAGTTTCTCAAAATGGGTAGAAATGGTGTAAATCTACTTTCAGAATTAATTTTTTTGTCACTGTAAGCAAGTATACTTCTTTAGTTTTCTTAAATAAATGCGGGTCAATGTAAATAGCCCTCCATTTTCATTTTCTTGAAGGTACTTCCGCCCAACTGAGAGCTGCTGCGGATACAGAAGTTATATAGGTTCGAGCATGACATGCGTGTCTGTATTTTGTAATTTTACAGTGGGACAGCATGCAAGACGTGTTTATCGGGCCAATCGGTTTTTAAAAAGTGGTGTGATCAGATGTTGCCCAATGTCAATGTTACCATATTCCTAACAGTCAACAATGATGGTAATGATTTCGTGTGACAACTGAAAACATGACATGCGTGCGCACAATAAAATTGCATGGCTAAAGCGCGGAAATAGATCAGAAAGCTCAGTATTTAAAATTTAATTCTTATTATGCAATGAAATATTGACATTTTTAACTATTTCTTTAGCAGTGATTCAATTTTTTTTGTTATTTTTTTATGTATTTCGCTGTTTCTTCTAAATATTTATGATAGTCTTCTCCTAATAATCATAATGTCAAAAATGGGAAATTTATTTAACCGATATTTTATGTTCTTTTTTTCTACGTCTATAAAATGTAATGTCCATTCGATCGAAACCATAACAAATATTTAAGGCAAGTGGTTGTTACGTAATCAATTACATTGAAGTTCAAGAGGAGTTTTATTTACGGAAGTAATAATTGATGCAGCAATACCAATTCCGATGCTCTCTAGTGTGAATATATCACTCAAGTGGTCGAAAATGAAGAATGATAACAAGATTACAAGAGGAGATTGTTTTTCATAAACTAGGCATGTCCTACATATTTTTGAAGATAACAATTTATTTCTATATTGCCATCTTCCACTTGTTTATCAATTTCACATAAACTAAATTATTAAATTATCTTGTTTCTTCGCATTTTACTCTAATCCAGTTTTAATGTGACAGCCAAAAAAGATAGTGAAAGAAATAAAAGGTAATTTCCTATATATGGTAGGCAGGAAAATACTTGTTAAAAAAAGTGTTTATATATGGGGGGAATTATAATAAAAGCTGTGACGCATTTGTAAAGAGTATCCACTTCATTCCGTCTTACGTAGTTAGATATTATATTATTATATTGATTAATCCTTAATCCTTAATCTCAAAAAAATTGACTATTTTGGTTTTTATGCAACTATTTTTTAAATAGAGGTATTTTTGTATATCGTTAATATTTATTTGCCTGGGCATATTTCGCGCGAAATGCAAACCTCGCAAATTTCTCTGTATCTAAAAATAAATGCGTTTAAATTACACAGGTTTTGTCTTCTATAAGTACGAGAGATACATCCTCTTTGGATAAAAAATAACATTTAAGCATTCATGTAAAAGAAAATTCATATAAAGATCATAATTGATAGATAACAATATTTCCCATTTGTTACTTAAGAATTATTTTCTTATGTATATCTGCAATTCTGCACCAATGAATCCCACACGCGATGAAGATTTCGATGTACGCACAAGAAGTAAACAATCTTTTTCGTTTTGATAAAAATGTCTTTGTTTTCGAATTTCGACAAAAGTTCATGTGAGTTCATCTCAAGTTACCAATTTACGTGAATTTAGCTCATTTGAATATTTCAATAACACAACAATATTAACAATCGCTTTTTACAATTTCATAATTTTGAATTGTGACTATTAAATTAAAATTCTGAAATGAAATTTAAGAATTAGTTTCGCGGCATCGAGTGTAAATTTACAGTATCTGTTTTGAAGATATGCTCTCAAAATGATAACTGTATTTGTTCTTCTGATAAGAATTATTAAACTCGTTTTCTTCTAAAAAATCTATCTCTTCGGTACTGATAGCGTAACTTCAAAAAAATACCTTTAAAACATATGTAGGTCTCAATCCATTAATCAAAACATATAATGAGATTAAAATGACGAAAAAGTTATTAATAAATTAATCAGAAAAATAAGAATTATTTTTTAACTACAATTGATGATTTTGTAAAAAAAGTAGTTCGTTGAATTATAAATAATTATAACGTTTAACTTATAAATAAATATCGATAAAGGTCGAGTTTTTGGCTCTTGCTCACTTCTAAATAAGCATAAATCCATCTGAGTGAAATCTTTTGATATAATCTTATTCGTAGAATTAAATCATAAAAAAAAATAATTTACTTGTTGAACTTATACTTACTAAATAGATCAAAAGCTTAAAACAAAGAGTGTTCAAGTCCAAAGATAAACCAGTTAAATCATATCAGTAAATCGATATCTCAACTTAATTAAACCTAATCTTATTCTTTCAAAATGATGTAACTTGACATCGAAGAAAAAATTTCGCTGCTTCCGAGAAATCTTTTTTTCGGGATGTAAAAATAATTATGAAAATACGCAAAAGTTGACGTAAATCTTTGTGTGATTTGGACCGGATTCAAAATATTCTTTGTGCGCGAGTTTCAGGCACTTAATTTAAGTCAGTTTCAAGATGTTTCGTTATTGGTTTGTTGATTGATAAATGAAACAGGTAAAGCATTTTTCAACACATGTTTACGCGTTTCAATAAATGATTATTTATTTGCAAATAAAATATCCTATTATTTTATTATTGATTTTATAATTATCCAAGTCTGATGTTTTCTAATTTAGATTCGAATTCTTCAACATAATACAATTCAACTTCTCAGAACAAAAAATGTGAAACTTCTCTATGATTCTCAGTAAACTAACTGAACACCAAAGAAATTTTTTTTTGCATGACTGTACATAATTCCACCCCACTGGTACTTTTCTGCAATCTTTTTTAACAACCGTCTATTTACTTCGTCGACCTCGAACGAAAGAATGTATGCCATTCTTATTTGAACATTTTTTATCTTCATATTTTTAAAAATTAGCCAATACTGCTATTTTCTAAAATGTCAGCGAGAGAAGAAGTTTATGCAAAAAGAACTGCATTTAATTGATTTGTACATTATTTCATATGTGAAGCAATAGGTCATTAAAAAATAGATAAAATAAGTGAATATCTCTCACAAAAGGAGTTCATAGTCCAGAAGGCTCGGCACGAATTTGTAAATAAAAACTTCTATCGAAAGAGATATGATTCGACTTTCCATCTGCATGAAGTACGTATATAAAATTCTTGAAAATCAGCCTTGGTTGATAACATGAAGAAAATCAATTGCAGGAAATTAACAGGAAATTGCCTTTAACATAGAGGCAAATTATCACGAACTTCTTTCAAACTTCTAAAAATGTATATGCATCTATAAAAAAAGTCATCAACATCGATTGCTAGTTTACTGAAATTATAATATGTAAACATAACTTCAGAACGGATACTTCATATAGAAGAATATGTTCAATAAGAAATGTATTTATGTATTTTTCGAAACTAAATTTTTTGGACCTCAGGTGACTTATGTCCAATTATATTCACTTTTGGTAGTGAATAGAGCACTCACCTTTTTATCGCTCCATCAATATTTGTACAAGTGTGAGTACCAATAATTGACACATTCTATAAACTTGAACTAAATTTACACAAAGAACATTATTTTGAGAGTATGTCGACACTGTTTTGAAAAAACGATATAGTCAATCAAAAAAGCGAACACAATAATATGATCCAAGTTACAACTAAGACCGTTAACTGGCGACTGACCGACAAGCCGTTCGCTGCACATAACTGAAAGTCTTTTAACTGTATAGACACCCCCTCTTCGTACATTTGCTGCATCTGCAAATATATATATGTATATACTTATATACATGCACGTGTCGTCTGATCAAAGTTCAAAATGAAAAATGTATAGTAATACAGTAGAAATTCTTATTGCTACTACGAAAAGTTATTTGGACCTGGCGACATGACTCGCTGGGCAAGTCGTCATCCAAATGACGCAAGTCAGAATATTTTTGGGTAAAGTTGCTGCCAATTGTATGTGTACGTGTTTATATACATGAAATTTCATTAGAATCATCACTTTGAGAATTAGAGTTCACTTAGCACTTGTAAACAAATCTGTTCAATGTTCAATGTCCTTTAAAACATCTGAATACATTCTTGAAAATTGACCCTAATGACACTACCTGTTGGAAACCAGTTCTAAAACAAATTCTCATGATTACTATTTTTTTTTAAGTTATGTGTACACTTAAAAAAAAAGGTGTGGTTAAAGTTAATAGATGTCTCTGATTAAGAAACTTCTAGTCATGTTATACCCACGAATTCTAATCTTTTAAGCTTTGATTTATATTTATTTATTTATTTATTTATTTATTTAGAATCCTTTGATGTCTCTCTCAATCTTTGAAAATCTCTTGAACTCGTTCGAAATCCCTTGAAATTACATAAAATTAAATGAAATCCTTCAAAATCCTTTACAGTTTTTTAAAATATCTTGAAATCGTAGTAAATATTTCAGTCTCTTAAAATTCAATACACTACCAGAAATATTTTTGTCTCTGTCTCGAATTAGCCAGGGACTCCAGGGATTTTAAAGCTCTGTTACCTTTCTCTTTATTCTTCATGCATTCATAGTTTCTACCCGTGAAAGTATTTGAAAGGATATTGCCTCTGTCCCTCGCTCTGTCCTTTCCTAGAAATTTTTTCTTAAATGCAGACCTCACGTATCTTTACAAATGACTAAGCAATATTCAATAAGAAACGGTACTAAAATTTTGAAGGATAATTTTAGAAAGGAGTGTCTCAAGTAGCAATTCTTCCAATCTAAATAGTAATTTGAATAATACTAACAATTTGTATATTTTATGGTTCTACTGGTAACAAAGATTCTATAATTTAAATTTTAAATTCAACAGAGATTATTATTTTAATAAATTTTCCTTCTCCGGGAAATAATTTTTAACAAAACAAAAAGAGATTTAATCATTCAAGGACTTCTGAGAAATAGTATTTAGTCTATTTCTTATTTTGCGTTCATAATAATTCCGTGTCTTAAATTACAGAATGCAAAAAGTACAAAAAATAAAGTTGAGATAAGACGCAGAAAAATAATTCAAAGAATGCAAACATTTTTACAATAAGACAGACTGTTCAAAAATATAAAATAATATATTTTTCCAGTGCATGAGAGAAAATGGTTGTATTTGACAGAATTGTATTCTTAACTTAACTAATAATACTGTTAAACTATATACACTTAAAATATTCCAAATTTAAAACTGTAAAACTGTGATAAACTTGTTTTATTTGTAAAATGATATTTTCGCTTAATGTAACTTTGTTTCTTAAGAAGTGTTTGAAACTATATTTTAAAAAATTTTAATTGTCCTTGAGCAAATACCGGTAGATAAGAAGGCGAACACACGTGTCATATAAAAAAAGTCTTAAACATATATAAGTATAGTATATGTACAAAATAATCTACCGATAAATACATTTGCGAATTTAAATGAACGTAGGAATATATAACTTATTTACAAACTTGAACCATATCGAACATTGAAAAAAATTTGTTGACCACCCGAATGCATTTTCTCATACTTGCCAATTATTCCATATTTTCAATTTAAATGACATTACAAAGAAAATAAACTGAAAAATTCAGTTTCTGATGTCACCATTCGCAGTATTATTATTTTCCCGTTAACTATCTCGTAGCGCATATGATAATTAGGATATCGGAAGGAAAATATTGAATACTCATTTTTAAATCGATTTTGTTAAACAACAGAAAGAAATAAAAAAGAAAAATCATTACTAATAAAGTTAATTAACGAGTCTTTCCAATGTTTTCTTCCTCGACTCTTCATTTTTTGAACATTAATCGTTACGTGGGGTCTCATTTCCTCTTATCTTGCATCTATTAATATAATATCAATGCCTCAGTAATAACAATATTGTTCAAACACTCATGTCATCTTAATGATACATAATTTTTCCATCTAGATTTTTAAATGAATTTTATATATTTTAGAAGTTATTAAGAACTAAAGTATTACAAAAAAAAATAGAAGCTAAAAAAATAAAACACTATGTTTGCTAAAGTTTGGAGTCCTTTGGTGAAGTTAACTACAATTTATAATCTAACTTAGATTTTGATTCTCCTTCCATTAATTTTCATCAGTCTTTCGTCCATTTCGAATATAAAAATATTGACAACTTTCAATGTTCCAGAGTGAATGTGACTTTATCAGAGTTCAGTCGTGGCCACCCCCCAATATTGCTGCATCCTTGAAGCATCTTGTTCCAGGGAGTCCAACCCACTTCTTTCTTGAATAACTGCAAAATCATACTCCAAGTTATACGGCATCAGTCTTTGCAAACTACCAAAATAAGCGGCATTCGGACCACCATTCAAAAGTCTCCTTCCACTGCCAAACCTGACCATAGATGATCTAGGTAGTACAGGATTGAAGGATCTAGCACTGCCGAATCGTTTTGACAAAAAAGGCAAGTTACCAGCTAGCTGTGGCGTCGATCTTGACTGACCTCTTCTCAAAGGTGATCTCGTCAAAGTATCCAGTTCCTTATCAAAAAGAAGCTGTGTATTCTGCTCTAACATGTACTCCCAGCAACGAAACTGTTCATCACTGAGTGCTCCTGACCTTTCCGACACGACGTCATCTTGCACTGGAACACAAACTGGTGACTTTCTAGTGACGCTTTCTTGCAGAGTTGCGTTTTGTCGAACCTTGTTTGCAACTCTGGAGGCCGTACTTCCTGTCCAGGTTCGGCCAGAAGGTCTTCGAGACTTAAAAGTACTGTCGCTAGTTTGATCCGATTGGCCGCTTGGTGAACTTCGGTCGTCTCCAAAAGGCGGACTCTCATTTTCTGGTCGTTCTGGCGCTCTCGAGTTTTTGAAGAAACGACCTGATCCATTGTGGGACTTTGCTGGCCTGCAAGACAGAGGAAATTCATTAAGAAAGGTTCAAATCTTGTACTCTGATATAAGTAATTCTCTAACTAATTAAAAGTGCAGTAGTTGAAGTCTTACCGCTTAACGATG
Organism: Synergus japonicus; assembly: GCA_900474275.1. Taxonomy (NCBI): domain Eukaryota; kingdom Metazoa; phylum Arthropoda; class Insecta; order Hymenoptera; family Cynipidae; genus Synergus; species Synergus japonicus. The sequence continues at coordinate 8,735 of UCOH01011889.1, read as the reverse complement.
TTCTTCAAGACTCCATTGAGATAATAACCCTCGTTGTTCACGTGGCAGCAACAAGGAGCTGGAGGCTTATGAGGTGTTGGTGGAAGACAACAAGGACAAGAACATCCTCCCTCGTTTTGATTTCGATTTTTGCTAACAGCTTGCCTCAGTTCCCTCATCAACTGATCCATATCCCCCTGTCCAGGACCTGTTAATCTAACTACAATGATGCTAACATTATCTTCAGCTCCATAAGCTTGAGCTAAGTCTTGCAATCTCTTTGCGGCTAGAACTGAACTCGCTTCAGCTCTAGCTTCCCTAACAGCCTCTTGAACGCTGAGAACTTCCCAGAATCTTCTATTAGCAATGATAACAAATTCATCATCATCTTCGAGTAAAACTTCTTCAGATGTTGGATCGGGAACAACAAGAGGAAACATAGCTGCATTGCCCAGCTGATTCTTCACTGGAGTTTTTTTAGCAGTAGCTAGAGTCAGAGGTCCAGCTGCTCGACAAAGGACAGCTTTTGCATCTCCAGAAGATGCTACCTTCAGGGAGTATTTCCTTGTGGTTCGTGGATAGCCTTGAGTGTTGGGTAATCTTGTTATGTGGCATAAAGTTGCATCTATTCCATACTTTTGACCTTTTTCTTTCAGTTCTCGGTGAGCTGACAGCAAAGTGTATTTTAGATATTCGTTCGAAGTCTCCCTAATGGTTCTTTCTTCCAAGAGCAGACGAGGTATCATTTCTTGGAGAGCACTCGGAGCTTCCTGATTGGAACCACCATCGAAAATTCCAAAGAGACCTTCTACGTTGCAAAAGGATGGCATTCTTACTTGTGAAACGTAGAGTCTGAAATAACAATAATGTCAATATTTTTAAATATTTATAAATATTTTAGTAGATACCCTGAAAAATTAAGCAACTTACTTTTCTCTGGTTCCTGCTGTCTCAGAAAATCCTAATCTCCAAGGTTGTTCCAATCCTCTCTCCACTGCTGCAGTTTCTTGCTCTTGAGGATGAGATGGCAAACTTGGTCTGTTTTGACCAGAAACATCAACAAGAGAAACTGGTCTCTGAGATCTGTAAACCTGAAATTGACGTGGATCCACATGGAGACGAGTGTTGCAAGAAATATCGAGAAACTGTAACTGGGGAGGTACCAAGGTTGCCAAATTCACCCTGTCCAGTTGATTATGAGCCAAGTCCAATACCTATTAAAAATATTAATTTGATTAAACAGTTTAGCTTTATTTTAGTTTTATTTTCAGAAGATCAAGATCAAGTTATTTTTAGAAGTTATCTATTGTCTTATGAGAATGAATTTGTCTTTTCTCTGATTCTCTTCAATGAATTTGACGACGTCATTCTTTCGTCAGAAGGCAGCCAATAAATTTATTGACTGTCTTCACTTGAAAGTCTTATATATTATTTGCAATTTAAGTATTTATTTATACCTTCAAAGACGTAGTCTTGTTAAACGTAGGGCAGGTCAAAAGTCGATTGGAATGCACTCGAAGAACTCGCAAATGCTGCAAGTTTGCAACATTGTCTGGAAGATACTGCAAACGGTTTCCTGATAACACTAATTCCTCAAGTTCGGCCCACGATGCGATGCAACTAGAAATTCAAATTAGATTCCATTTATCAGAATTTCAGGATTCACAGTCATTCTTTTATTCCCTTGTTTTTTCTTATTTTTTAAGGAATTCCTCTTTTTTGTTTTTTCTACTTAAATATTTATACAAAATAAACGGTAATAATGAATCATGGAAAAAAAGACGAGCCTCTATAGATAAAAATGTGTAGTCACTAAGTAAATAACATGATTTATATCACCTTCTTACCGAATATTTGATTGTGGAATATCAGGTAAAGTTGAGTTAACTTTTTTCAAGTTAATGACGTTTGTACTCGTGATTTATCAGTGTTTAATGATATTAAATGACCAAGATGACTTGAAGTATTATTATACTGACTTGAAGTATGACAATTGAAAATTAAATATTACATTTACTGAATACAGATAGTTTTTTAATTAAAATAAAATCTCACCTTTCTGGAAGAGTATCAAGAACATTGTAAGCTAGATGTAAAACCCTTAAGGATGTAAGTTTCGAGAGAGCATCCAGGGCTGTGTCAGTTAAACAATTTCCTGTCAAATAAAGCTTTTCCAATGTGTGGCAGATTTGACGATTCTTGCATCCTTGATCGGAGAAAGGCAACTCTGACAAACGATTATTTGAAAGATTTAAAACCTTCAATCTGAAAATGCAATATCCTTGTTATTTAGAGATAGTTTTACTGAAGTCAGTGTTGGGTAAGTTACTTTTTTTGAGTAACTAGTTAAAGTTACGTTACTTTTTTTGCTTCCTGAATTTTTTAATTTAAAAATAAAAATAATTAATGTAATATTAATAAAACTATTTTTTATTATTATATTACTATAATAAAAATATTAATCTTTAATTTCTTTCTTTTTTGTTAGAAAAAAATGTAAATTTGACCATAAAAAAGAGATATAAAAAACACAAAGTAACTTCAAAGTAACTAAAATTAAGTTACACTCTCTAAATCTGAATTAGTGAAAAGTAGGTCACTGATTTACTTTATTGAAAAATTCTACTAATTGTTAGTCATTTTTGACTAAAACTTTAGTGAAAAGTTGAAAACTTATTAATTGAAATAGTGAAATACAACTAATAATTAGTGAAAATTTTCACTAAAGTAAATTAGTGACCTACTTTTCACTAATTCAGATTTAGAGAGTAAGTTACTGCAAAAATCGTAACTAAGTTACGTTACAGTTATTTTTTTAAAAAAGTAACTAAGTTACCCTAAAAGTTAAAAATGACGTAACTTTTTAGTAACTTAGTTACTTGTAACAAGTTACTACCCAACACTGTACTGAAGTCAGACTTTTTTATATTATCAGAATGGCGACTTGACCGAAAAATCGGGAATGACCGGAAGTTTATTTCTGATTGCACTATAATAAAATTCAAGTTTACATTCTTTCATAATTATCTATACTATTTATTTACTAGCAGAAATTTCCTCGGGGCTGTCCGATATTTCATGAGATTATGTAAAACTTGACCGGAAAGAACCTGGATTTTAAAAATTTTAATCATCCAATAAGCTTACTTTTCTGTATTTATAAAAAAGCTTGTTGGTAAAGCTGTTAGAGCATTGCCCTGAAGAGTTAAGTGAACAATATTCAAAGGTCTTCTCGGTGGTGGAAGAGCTTGTAACCTATTGTGAGGTAAGTGGAGTACTTCCAATCTCGAAGGTTGAGACAGCAATCTGTCCGGGAGAGCTGTCAAAGCATTATGAGAAGCAAATAAAGCTCGCAATACTGGCACTTCTGGTGTCCATTCTGGTAGAGAATCAAGTGAATTGCTGATAATAAAACAGAAAGAAAAATCACATCTTATCATATCGTTTTATTAAAACGTTAGGCATTAGATTTATAAATTGATATGCTTACTAAGAAACGTCCAAGTGCTCAAGATTCGTTGGCACTGGATCAATTGTCAACTTCTTCAGACCTGGAAAAGACATTATTTTTATTAGAAAATTACATTGTGTATATTAGAGATTTGTATTTTATTGGAAAATTTCAGGAAGAACAAAAAAATTATCAAATCTTACTATTGTTTCCAGCTATAAGTGAAACCAGATTTCTTCCACAGACTGTCAATTCTGTTAAAGAATTTCGAGCACATCGGACACTTCGCAATTCCTGCAATGCACTGATGTCCAGTTTTTCGATGCTGTTTTCACTTACGTCCAAGTGTGTCAAATTCTAAAAAGATTTTTTTATAGATTAGTTTTATCACAGAATTATCTTTTATATCCCCTATAATTTAATTGTACACTGAAAAAAAGGTTTGGTTCGGACAACAAAATAATTTTGTTGATATTTGTGCAACAAAATGTTTTTGTTGACTCAACCAAATTATTGTTGGGTCAAAAAAACGTTTTGTTGAACTAACAAAAATTTATTTCAGCCAACAAAACATATTTTGTTGCACAAAATATTTTTTTGAGTGTACATTTTTGGAAAAACATACCCCATAATTTCCAAGTATGATGTTCCCTTTTAATTGGTTGTTACGCAGATTGATTTTTTGCAAATTATTTTGATTATTTTTTTCATCTTTGTATGGTTTGGTATGATCTCCTTTGGAGAGGACATCCTAAAAAAAGTCATTATTTAAAATTGTGTTATCATATTAATAGATTAAAAATGAGATTAAAATGTTGAGATGAAAAACTGAAGTGAAAAGAATCGTTTTAAAAAAATTTATTTCTCTGATAGCATCAAAATAAATCGATTTGTTTTTTAAGAGGCAGAATATATCTAAAACTCGGCGAAGTTTAATTGAAATTGGAATCTTGAAAATTGAATGACTCTCTAGCACGTGAGGTATAAAATAATAAAAAGCATTCTGAAGGTCGCCACAGTAGGGTGAAAAAATAAAGTTCATTTTCTGACCACAATTTTTTATTTGATTCTAACGTTTTTTTTTTTTAATCTAAGATCATAAAATTCTTAAAATTGTAGTCAAAAAATAAAATTTATAATCATATTTTTAAAATCAGTTTGCGTTATTTGCCGCTTGCCGTATTGGCGTACAAAATAACAAATGATGAATTGATGTATCATCGAGCGGTTCTGGGTGGCATAGGAGGGGAGGAGTGACCTAGGTATTCCCCTTGAATTCACGCATGCGAACTATAAAGCGCGCTTTTTAGTTCCATATTTTCTCGCTAGGCACCGAATCATTATACTTTCTCGCAGGAGACCTTCTTTACTAAATAATATATCTGAGGTGCAGCAGATAGACTCGTCACTCTGGTTTCCCTTCAAATCACGTATAAATCTTTCGCCTTTTACTAAAGATTTCCGTGGAGGGGAACAACTGATGAGTCTATAAGACTAATTTTTTGTGTACCCGGCGTAAGCTGGGTCATTATCTCAATTAAAACATAATTTGCTAGGCAAATTAAGGAAAAGGAATTTCCAATTTAAATTTTAAATTTAGTTTTTCAATTTTCATTGAGATTAAGTTATTTGAATAATTGAATTCATAAATATGTTTAAAAATATATAGTACTTATAAATAATTTACTGTGTTAATAATAATTCATTAAAATTAATAAAAACTTTTATTTAGTAATAATGAAATAGATATATTCTGCTTCGATTTAAGTTTATCAGACCTTAAATATGTGTCAATGCAATTCAGCTAATCATTGACTTGCTTATACTATTTACTGATGTTTGATAATGTAACTTGAACACTGTTTTATTATTATATTATTATCAATATATATTCTCATTTTATAAAATATTAAGAAAATTGAATTCAGCATACCGTAATTGTCAGAGCTCGCATTTTCAAAAAAGATGGAAGGTGGCTGATTGAATTTCCTGCTAGTGATATACTTTTCAGGTGTCGCAGTTCCCCCACTTCCTCCGGTAGTTCTTTGATCCCATTGCGGTCAAGATTCAAGTCCTGCAGGCTGAAAATATATCACATTTTAGCAAAACATATACTTATAAAATTTTTTCGTACACATTTTTTTTGCAGGTATTTTTTATATGAAACCTTTTAGTTTATATTTTGCTGGATTATGTAACTATTGTATACACTGTAAAAAGTTTCCAGTAATAATTGATGGAAATTTACGAAAATTGTGTAAAATTCCGTTGTAGGAATAGAATTTTACTTTATTTCTGCATGTAAAATTCCAGCGACGGCACCTGGATTTTTACATTGTTCTTGTAATATTACACTTCTAAATCCTTTTCCATTTCAGTGTAAATTTCCGTCAGTTATCGCTGGTATTTTTATTTCCTATGATTTTCGTGGGAAAATTACAGTTTTATTGTGAACTTCCAAAAAATTTGGAACTTTCCTGCAGAAATCATAGGAAAAAATTACAAAAACCAAATGTAATTTTCATCGAAATTTTTGACAGTGTAGCTCGGGTTTTAAATTTAAGATTAAGCTTAACATTTTCTAATGAACTTTGATGTTGAAAAACAGTTCTAGTGTTTTTACTTTCCAATCAAAAGTGAAAGCAGAAACTTGCATGAACTTAATCTATAATTTTAATAAAAGTGAGATTCCATACATTATTAAATATGAAAGAATAACGTCGGCAGAAAACTTAAAGAAATCAAATCACTGGAGCTAAACATGTGAACCACCCACAGGATGTTCACTTGGGCGAGGAAGGTTTGAATTACAGTGAAATCCGACGTGTTACCAACCATGATTGATTGCTAACTTTTACTGTCTTCAGTATTCGATAATCAATTAGACTTTCGATTTCTAAAAAGAGTTAAATATTACTAGAATTCTTAACTTTCTGAATCTATTTCATAATTGAGCGGCTGAAAGTAAAAAGTGGATAAAAGTATTTCGTTTGGAAAAGTGGGATACAAAGTAATCTGAGGTAAGATGGAAAAAAATGATTTCTTTGAGAAAAAGAAATATGTTCCGTTTTTACTCTAACAATTTATTTTTTCCCCTTTATACTTATCGAAATAATTTTGAATTTTCGTACATAGTCATCAGCTATCGATTTTAGGTCGTTTAATATGTATTTGGCTATATGCAGAATCCGTTATGTTAATTTGAGCGATTCGGTTGAAAATTTTCGTTTTCAAGCCTTGGCCAGCAAACTGGGTTAACGGGTTAAAGAACTCAAATGCATAGTGCGTTACGTTTATTCGATTCAGGGATGTAGATAAAGAAAATTAAGTAGGGTATGTCAGTCCTTTGTTTCAATACTACTAAATTACTTCTTCACAATTTATAAATCAAATAAATAATAGCAAAATGTAGCAAGAGTTAATTAAGGTTTTATTAAATTTATCTTTCGTCTACCTGTTGCGTTTCAGTGTTACGACTTATAAATAAATCTACAAGTTGCCTTGCCGCTTCAACAGATGTCTCTTCTTGTAAGTTTTTTTTATTTGAAAATGAAAAAACCATTTATGAAATGTCAAACACTACATTAATCATATTCTTTCACTATACCACCCTTATTTAAAAATCAATTTTTATCAATTTATTAATATTATTCCATGATACTTTATACTTTTATTTATGATTTTATTTTAGAATAACATTGGCTCTAAGAATTTGTTAATACTAGTTATTTGCAGCGTAATTCACACTTGAAGGAAATAGTGCAATTTCCTCCTTTCGTGAAAATGAAATATCCTGTTTGAAAATATTGATGAAATCCTTTAAACTTCTGCTCTTTGCATCCAGCATTTAACGTCCGATCACATTTATTTAAAATTTCTTCCCCTATATATATATATATATATATATATATCTCGCGAACTGTCATTAAAACTTTTTCTTGAGAATATCATCTTCATCACACATTTAACATTAATTTTCACACGAATGTATTTTTCACTGTGAAACCATGACAAACACATCACTGCAAATCATAAATTTTATCATTAAATATTTGACTATTAAACTCACACAAATGCCACTCGACGAGCGATCAATTTCACGATCAGAGCTCAATATTTGCACTCATTTTCTTGAAAGGATCAACTCTTTCGCGTATAAGTGAATAAGATCTTGGGTGAAAGATTGAAAGATCGGCAGTTTATTGACTTCTTTGAATGCGGACCACGGGAAGCGATTTATTCGTCATTAGTCTGGTGTTTAAAAGAGGTGCATTCAACTAAGTGTTCTTTCTTGGACTGAATACTGAATACAAAGAAGCTAAGTCCACTTGTTGGTATTGCTTGGAAAAAGAGAGCGGGAGGTATACGACCAAGGATGGGTTGGCCGACCACTCTGATGTAACAAAACGAAATTACCTTCTGCTAGAAGTATAAAGCGAGACCGCATAATGCGCCGTGTCGGCTACACGACCGGCCCGGGTTACCAGTACGGGTCTATACCATCGGTGGTTTACGGGTGGTAATGCCCCCAGTAACGCCAAGTAACGCTCCAACGCTTGCAAACTTATATATATATTCCTCAAGTTTAAAGCGGATTAATAAATCACCTATAAGTAAAGTAAAGTATCTAAACTGCGCTTCCGTCCGCCTGCAATCTAGCCCCTCTCACACGGAAGCTCACTGATTTCACTTAATTTAATGATCATTCGATTCAAGTTAGTCGGTTCACCCGGTCCTTGAATTATGTATTCAGAGTAAAGTTCGAAAAGTGACCCAAATTCCCAATATCATACGATTAACCCTTTCAGGGGCAGTGGGACGTATACGTCCCACTTTTTTTAAATTTCAATTACATTTTTTTTTTTAAATGTAGTGGTGACAAAATCCAGTTTCCTAAAAAAGGTTTTTTTGTACATATTTCAAGGGCAATATATCTAATATGATGATCTGAAAAGATGTCCGGATGTGTGTGTGTGTGTGTGTGTGTGTGTGTGTGTGTGTGTGTGTGTATGTGTGTCACGATCCAGCAATTTCTTGAAAACGCGTAGAGATAAATTGATGAAATTTTGCATAGTTATTCCACTATATACCTAGTTGAATTTCTTACAAGGGTTTCACAAAATATTTAATTTAAAAAGTTTTATGTACTTTTATAATTTTCGTAACATTCATTTTTCCACTATAACTCCTCAAATATTGAAAATTTAAAGCTGGTTTAAGGGAAATGAAGATTCCTTTCATCGAGACGAATCGATTGACCTATATGATTAATGCATTTCATTAAAAAATAAGGAAGTTATGTTTA